>VZRI01005834.1:163971-175569 GCA_013397515.1 Upupa epops | reverse complement strand
GGGGGGAGGGAATCAACAGAAAACAAAGCTAACTGCACAATAGCCAAGAGCTCAGGCTTGTGGCTATTCACTCCAGAAGTGGGTTGGAATCTGGAAGAGGAAGAGAACTCCCAGCGGCCACCCGCTCGCCACGCCGGGGTGTGCCTGCCTAGCCTGGAGGTCCTTTTCTGCACCCAAGGGAAAATAATACATGTTTTCTGTATTCCTCATAGAAAAACGAGCAAAAAAAAAACCAACCCCAACAATAGGTCTCTAAGGAAAGCTTTAGGTTTCATTTACTGCCTCTTGCAAGGAAACACCCCCTCCTTGGGTTGTTGTTTTATTTTAATCGTCTCTGCCGTCTCCAATTATAACATTCCTTTGGTGTCTTCTCAACAGTGGGAAGGATCGCAGTTGATGGCTCTTGGAATTTTCTTTTTTCAATAGGGGGAAATAATAACAATCAGAAATTTAAATGCACATTAAGGGCATTTTGGTGCTCATCTTCCTTGCCTTGTGCCTTTGCAGTGCTGAGTTTCTGCTAATCCTGCAGGAGATTAGAAATGAGCTCCAAGCAAACATTCTTATCCTTCTGGAATAAAACTGATGTTCTCAGGTGAACACAGGAAAGAGGGGCTTCTTCCCTGCTGGGACAGAGGTTGCACTTGGCCTCCTGGGGGTTTTCTTACCCACTGTGATACAGACAAGTTCATAGGGGTGATAACCTCTGAAGTGGGTTTTTCCCCACTGTTTTGCCGGGGGTTTCTGGAAGAAGCAGTCAGCAGTTGGTGTACGAGACGACATCCAGCGAGCTCCCAGATCGTGCTGCTTCTGCACAGTATTTGGAATAAATAGTGAATATTACTGGTGAGGAAAAAATAACCGATGTGCCAGAGATGTAATCGTGTGTTATTGGAATTTTCATGGGTGAAACAATTAAAGGATTAGACTTTGCAAACTGAAGCTGCCCTGCCTGAGCGGGTGCGTGAGAAAGCGCGTTCAGAGGGGAACTGCTGGGAAAATACCTATTTCTGTGTCAGTAGGAGAGCTGGAAAGCATGAGAGTCTTTGAAATGAAAAATGAATGGCTTGACAGAAATGTGTGTTTTAAGAAAATAGTATTTCGAACACTCTGCAGTTTTAAAGACACAGGATGGGAGTTTCGTTTTGTCAGAACGAAAGCACTACAGCCTCACAGAGAACAACCCCATGGCATGGCTGGAAGTGCACTGGGAATGGGTAACTGCTAAAAAAGAGGTCTTGCATTTCAGTTCATTCACAGGAAGCCAGGAGCCCACAAGTATCTTCTAAATTTGGGCTGATGTTTTATGGAAGGTGAACTCAAACTCAGTATTTTAGTGTTACTGTTAAAACTGGTCATTTCTGGTTGCATCAAGGAAAGGAGACTATGAGTCCCCTATTCATGGCCATCAAATCTCGCAGACTGCAGTTGGACAGGCGCTCCTATTTATCATGGATCTTTCCCTTCCCTTCCACCAATTAACCAGTGAAAGAGGGAGAGGCCAGAAGAGGGCCATCATCTCCATCCAAAGTAATGAAGGTTGTGATAGATCAGGGTCTGGAAAAAGCTTACCAGCTATGAATATGGCTGAACTGAACACCTCCTCGGCCCCAGTTCACCATCCCTTCCCTGTTTGTTGGGTTTTTGTGGGAAGTACAAGCTCAGCCAGACCCAGCTTAACTTCATGCTTGCAGCTCTGGGTTCAAGTCCTTTTGCAGCAAGAGGTTGAAGCAAAGCTTCTTGATGGCAACTCCATCACTTGCCTTGCTGGACATGGGAGCTTCTCTTAGCCATGCCCCCCTCCCAAAACCCAAAATCTTAAAATGACCAATTCTCATCCCACTGCTCACACAGCCTCTTAAGGGCTGAAATCCACCTCTGTAAGCAGCAGCGTTTCTCAGGTAATAGCTCACCCTGACTCATGGTTTCCTTTTGTTCCTCCCTGCCTTCCTTTCACCCACCTGTGGTATTTCACCCAGCACTCCACTTGGAAAGCTTTCAGCAGGCTCCCTCTTTGTTGTATGTTTACACACCTCGCATGGAGTGGGAAGACCTGAATCACAGGCCGATACTCCTGGACAACTGCATTCCACACACGCAAACAGAACCGACACTCCAGCAACAGAATGATGAGGTTGGTACTTGAGCTGTGCTTAGCATCCCCAGTCTACCCCTGCAGTGTGGGGTTTGGTCCCACACTTTGGAGAAGAGGTTTTGGAGCTTTGGGAAATCCGTTTGCATGGCCTGTGTTTTGAATTGTATGTTCAGGTGCATAATTTGCATCGCTAAGGTTAGGCTTTAGGAAAAACAGCTTCCTGGAAAGAGTCCTCAGGCCTTGGCACAGGCTGCCCAGGGAGAGGGCTGAATTGCCATCCCTGGCCGTGTTTCACAGTCATGGAGATCTGGAGCTCAGGGACAGGGTTTAGCAGTGGGTTGGGACAGCTGGGTTAATGGTTGGATTTGATGAGTTTAAAGGTCTTTTCCAATCTAAATGGTTCTGTGATGGATACAATTAATCTCATTGTTTCCGTGACCTCACACTTCTCTTGTTTCAGCAGTGCATGAGGGAATAATCAGGTTCAATAAAGGAGAAACCTTAATTTCCTTCATATTATCAGAGGAAGGCAGGATGGTTTGAAAGGAATGCTGCAGCGTGGAAACACAAGAATGCTGCTTTTATTTTTTTGCAGGTGCCAGTGTGCACAGGGGAGTAGTTACTAGCAGGAATTTTTGGAATACATTAACACCTACCAGAAATGCCTTTGGCCTTGAAGCAACTGAGCAAGTGCTCAGCACAAAACACTGTGGATTGTGCAAGTCAGTGAAGCGCATAATGCTAAACACAGGCTTCATTAGGCTGCGAGATGATAGAAAAGCAGGGTGGGAAAGGACCTAGATCTAGAGCAACCCTGATGGCTGTTACTCCAGTGACAGGGTTGTGCAACCTCCTGGCACAGCTTGTTCCAGCTATCGAGGGAGAAAGTTGTGCTTGGGTTTGTTTTTCTAAGCAGCTCCTCATCCCTATCTTCTTTGTGCAAAAGAAACAGGGATTCTCTTCAATGTGGAGAACGAGGTCTGTGCTTCGTGTGAGAGCTTTCTTGCACATTGCAAAGCTGATGGCATCTCTCCTTCTGTCCTCTTCTCCCCCTTGCTCCTGCATCGGTATGAAGCAAAGACAGTTTCCCCAATCTTTGTTCACATTGCTTACTGTCCCCATTCCTCTCTTCTGAACTCACTGGTGCATTGATCTCAATGCAAGCAGGGAGTCAAGCTGATGTCCCACCAGAGTGACCCAGAGCAAGCCGTTTACCTTCTGTTTCTCCTCTAGAAACTAAATAGATTTCGTAGAATCACAGAATCACCCAGCTTGGAAGGGACAGACAAAGGTCATCTACTCAAACACCCCTGAAACAAGCATGGACATTTCTAACTAGACAGTTTCCCAGAGCTTTGTGGAGCCTTACTTTGAGCATCTCTAGAGATGGGACCTCAACCATCTCACTGGACAACCTATTTCAGTGTTCAACCTCCCTCTTGCTGAAGAACTTCTTCCTAACATCCCATTTCAACCTCCCCTTCTCTAACAACTACCTGAAGAGAAGCTGTAGACAGGTGGGTTACAGGTTCTTCTCCCAGGCAACTAGTGATGGGACCAGAGGGCAGGGCCTGAAGCTGCCAGGGGAGGTTTAGCTTGGATGTTAGTGAGCCCTTCCTCACAGAAAGGCTAATCAGACACTAGAATGGACTGCCCAGGGCAGTGGCAGAGTCCCCATCCCTGGAGGTGTTGAAGACTGGACGTGGCACTTAGTGCCCTGGTCTGGGTGATGTTAGGTCATGGGCTTGACCTGATGATAACAGAGGTCTTTTCCAGCCTTAATGATCCCGTGATTGTATAATGAGAAACCATCACTACAGGCCTTTGTAAACAGTCCCTCTCCAGCCTTCTTGTAGCCCCCTTCAGGTGGTTGTCGGGTCCCCCCAGAGACTTTTCTCCAGGCTGAACAACTCCAGCTCCCTCAGATCCTCTTACACAGTTTACACAGTCCATTATGGTTGGAAGGAGCCTTCAAAGACCATCAGGTCCTATGCTCAAGCAGGATACAAATTACTGAAAAGCCTAAAAGCCTAAATCAAACTACACAAGAACTTATCAAGACCAAGTTTCTCATCTTCTTCTTGGTGTGCTCTCTTCCCTGCTTATTCAATCTGATTTATTTGAGCACTTGAAAACACTGGATTCAGATCTTTGCTGCATCTGAAGCCCTACCCACTCTGGATAACTCACAAGGTTTATAGCTGGAGCTATAAGATCTGAGCTCACTGTCAGTCTCCCTCTCTAACAAATAAGGTGAATAGAGCAGAGACTGGGATAAACACATGAAAGGCTCTCTTAAACGTCACCCTACTCTGACAGCAACTGATAACTCACTCATCAACAAGTGCAGCTATTCAGCCCATGGTTCATGCAAGTCAAGGTGACTTCCCCAAGACCATATTTTCCTATTTTTCTTCTCGGAATCTTTTGTAGGGAAACGGCATCCTGTCTCTGTCTTAATTACTGGGCTGCTCACCCAGTAAAAAATAATCGGTCTGACATGTCTTGTTTAAAACAAAATCAAAAAACCAACCACACCAAACAAACAAACAAACAAAAAACCCCCAACCTGCACTCGCTGATGTTTATCACAGATTGGTCTCTTGGGATTAGAGCTCGGTTATTTAATTATTCCCTCTATTATCTCTCCATTTATCAAAGTTAGGCTGATTACTTTTGCATTCCCTGGCTCTTCCTTTTTCCTCTCTATAGAGCCAGGTCCTTTTGCTGGGACATCCTCATTAAACCTTAAATCCTTACAGAGGACTGTGAGCGGCTCCTTCTGCTTTGATTAGTTCCTTAATTAGCGTGAGTGTCACTGGGCCTTGTGAACTTGAAAGTTCTTATCTTATCTAAAAATTGTTTGGGCCATTCTTGTTCTGTCTGGGCTTTTATTGTACCACCTGCTAAATCGATTTCACGCCTAATTCTTCTCTGCTTTGGCCACGGGTTTTCCTCTTTATCCAACCAGTTACAGCTTTTCCTGGGTTGTCCACTCTTCTGGACATCTCGGAAGCCTTTTATACCCCTTGCAAGCTGCTATGCATTTGTGCATGGAATCACAGAATTGTTTAGGTTGCAAAAGACCTTCAAGATCACTGAGTCCAACCATTAACCCAGCTGTCCCAAGGCCACTGCTAAACCCTGTCCCTAAGCCTGAGGACCCTTTCTGTGGAGTTTTTTCTCATGTCCAGCCTAAACAGGGGCAACTTGAAGCAATTTCCTCTTGTCCTATCACTTGTTCCTTGCGAGTTGAAGTTTGCTTTTCAGAAATCAGTGCTTGCTTTATTGATTTTCACTCTTTTAATGAATGTGACCATTTTGTGACCATCATCCCCCCTCCTCACCTTACATTTTAAAGTTTGCATTAAATTCCTGCCCACTCAGCAGCACCACACTGCCGTGTGTTCTCCTACACCCAGCGAACACCCTTCTTTCTTGGAAATGTTGTGCTCTGCTTTTCCCTCTGCACTATGAACTATGTCCTGCCAATTCAATTAATTACTCATGTAAAATTTCCCCATCACCAAGCCTTTACTTGCCCCAAGATCTGCAGTAACTCTACCTGATTCCCTCTCTGTGGGTGCTGCCTCGCATGCTGAGCTCAGGCTCGGCGCTGCTGGTCTCATTATGGGCTGCATGAGTCTGTAAATTAAACCTTTTATAGAGCAATTACACCTCCAACATCATCTTGACCCAGAATCAAACAGGGTATGGCTGGTGCTTTAGCACCCACATCCAATACAGACTACAAAGTATTCAGTCACTGACAGTGACCAGATGATGACGGTCAGCCCATCATAATTTTTGTTCATTAAGTGTGGGGTTGTGTTCACCTACTGACATGGTCTTCTCTGCAAATATTTGCTGATCACAAGGTTCAGTAGTTCTGAATACACCAGGCAGGTATCTTGTGCTGTCTGGAAATCTGCTGCTTCCAGGGAGACATCGCTGAATAAGTCATTTATCACTTCACCCAGAACATGTCCTGGTCACACTGCAGCTTCAGCTGTGTTGTTGGTCTGTGATAGTGTCTCTGTCCATAGACTCATAGAATCATTAGGGATTGGAAGGGACATTGAAAGATCGTCTAGTCCAATCTCCCTGTCANCCTGACACCCACTCCTCACATCTTTATAGATATTAATGAGGTCACCCCTCAGCCTCCTCTTCTCCAAGCTAAAGACACCCAGCTCCCTCAGCCTTTCCTCAGAAGAGAGATGCTCTGCTTCCTTCATCATCTTTGTTGTCCAATGCTTTGTTCTTCTGTCTGCAAGGAAATGCAGAGATTACCAAGGGAGAGAGAGGTGTGATCCCAACAGACCTCTGCACCTCCTTCAGATCTGCTTTTGCAGAAGCCCAACACCCAGTGGACCCTCAGGCAGGGCCAACAGCTTTCCTAAAAGCCAGCCAGTGCTCCCAACTATTTTTACTGCCTGTACCAGGGTCTGACACCACTTTCACCCAGTGGCCATTCCTTGGGTGTCTGTGTGGCTTGTTTGATGTCTCGAAGCACTAGCTAGCACCTCTGCCTTACCCAGCTTGAGCTGCAAACCCTTGGAGCCCCTGGCTGGCGTTATCAGAGCTCTGCCCGCTTGTGTTTGACCAGCGCCATGGTTACGAGCGCCGCGAGCCTGATGATATTCACATGCAGGAAACAATGCAGGGAAAACAGGATTTGCACGGCTCCGGCTGCACTGCCCCAAGAATTGCAGGAAGCGATTGTACTTTATGAAACCGTCTGTGCTCCGCTAGATTGTCTATAGCTCTTAAGGTCAAGCCGTAGCACGCCGGGTTGGAAATGCCCTTTGTAAGAATGAGGACTGTTTATGAAGCTCAGAACAGGCTGTATTGTTTACCCCGGGCTTTGGTTAAAAGGTGCTATATTTCAGCCTGTTTTGCAGGATGGCACGAGGAATCTATCATGGCCCTTTCTGGCATGGGCTTGGGCCCGGTTCAAAGAGGGGATGTCCATCATGTCATCTAAAGCATCCCTGGGCATGTAGAAAGTCACGCAGCACGCGTGGCTGCCCGCTACTCTAGGAAGCCAACAAAAGAGCTTTGATGGAGTCAAGAGGGGCATTTAGGGGTCTGGGGTGTTGCTCCCAGTGCTTCCCAGAACAGTTGAGCTGCTCTCTTGGAACAGGGAACAGCAACCTGAGCCCCACAAAGGGTGTGTTTGACCCAGTGAGAAAGACAGAGCTGAAATAGAGGGAATCACAGCACTTGCAGCTAACTGGGAAAGGTCCAGAAAGCAGCCATAGATTCAAAGTCTATCCTCAGCTTCTTCCTCTGCTGGTGCCTAGCACAAATCTGGCGGCAGATTTGACCTTAAAACCAGGTTTAACTTGATCAATATGAAGATATCTGTTTAGGAGAAAATTGCTTAAAACCTTTCCTAAGCTATGAGCTCTGAGCTTGGTCCTGTCTTTTTGCTCTCTCTTCATCATCAAGGGGAACATCTCCTGGCCTTAGAACAAGTAAAATCCTTTCTTGGGTAGGCAAAGCCTCCTCTCTGACCAGCACCAAAGAAAGGAGAGCCAACCAGGCAGCCTGGAGCTCAGCATTGGTTTCTAATAAATAAAACTCCAGAAGAAGGGAACACTTCAGTAACATTTGCATCAGATGCCGAGGGATGGACAAAATGCTTGCTCTCGATAGACATCTTTCACAGCCCTCCTTTGTTCATTGAGTCTGTCAAATCCCAATGTGGATTAAAGCTTTGAGTCCAGAGCAGTATTTTCTCTGGTGTCCCATTTGCACATCTCCTGCCACCCACCTTCTCCTAGTCCTTCTATGCTGGTCGTCCAGAAAAGAACACTCTGGTCCTTCCTCCTCTGTTTTTAGCCAAACTCTAGTTTCTCGTGGCTTTGACTCTTTCATGGATCCTCTTCAGCACTCTGTGTCTATTGACAAGAAAGGGCAACAGACTTGGACGCTAGTGGACAAAAATAAGCCCCGAGTGCTGGAAGGCTGGACCTTCTACGGTGGGTAAGGATGGACACAAGATGTTTGGTGAGGGCACAGGTGAGAGGTGGCTCAGGCTAACAACACTTAGAAAACAGTGTTTCTTCACAGCATTAGTCACTCAGGAAAACATCTTGGCATGTGTCTACCTGGTGTCAGCAAGCAGGAGGCTCTGAGCTTGTCATCATTGCTCAGCAGCTCACTGTGGTTGGACGCGTTAGATGCCGTTTGGACACTACACTGTGTCCTCTGGGGGATGTAAAGCAGGGAAGTGAAGAGGTGGTCAGAGTAAATCTTTAAAATAACAGTGACTTCTCTGGGCCACATCATACATCTAGTTGTGAATGAGCTTTGCCAGATGAAGAACTGCGGAGCTCTTTGCTGGTAGAGCCCCACTCCTTCTTAACCCACCGGGCATTTTTCTGAGGGAGCTGAGTTTTGATGCCCCTGGTGGTGTTTGTTACAGCAGCTCCCAGGTGGTTAGTCACAGTTCATCAGATAGGATCACTTACTCCATTTCCTATTGGTTTTCTTCCTGGAACACTAGAAACAAGTACCCAGAAAGATGATGAAAACATTCCTAGAAGGGACTACACTGAACTTCTGAGGTTGAGAAATATTTTGTGTGAGTAACCAGGAGAGTGACCTCTAGAAAGCAGCACAAGAAGCTGGTTAGGCCAGACTGTGAATGTGAAATGCTGAAAGACCCAAAGCCATGGTCAACCAAAGGAATAATCGAAACTGTTCATGCCAGGAAAGGGCTGCAGTGGCAGACTAGGAGAGTATTTACAGCACAGCTACACAGTTCAATAAAGTAGGAATTGGCAGCTTGAGGGGGAAATCTAGCAGAAAGCATCTGAAGATGAGGAATGACTGCATGAGAAAAGAATGGAGGACTAGATAGCACTTGTTTAGGGAGTACCTGAAAGAATTGGGACTTCCTAACTTAGGGCTAAGTTAAACATCTCTGTCAGGAGAAATATTTCCATCAGGTAAAGGTGCCAAGGAAAAAGGAAAAGGAGCAAGAGGATGTAGGACAGAGCATGGATGGAGCATGGAGGAATAGAGGGCACAGAGACCTCTTGGGGGCTACTGCAAGCTTCTCTGGAGCACCCATGGAAAAGGAGCAGAAAGAGGCTGCAATAAGTGTTATTCACAAGATAAAAGAGAAAAACGGCATCACAAACTCTTACCTGGTTGCCTGGCTGTCTGCTCATACACAACTCTGCTCTTTTCCTCTCTCTCCCTCCCCCTTGTTCTGTCTGTGAGGTCAGAAAATCCTGGGGCATCCCTTTCACCCTTCCCCAGGTGCTTATGAAGCTGTAGCTGATGAGTAGACCCTATAAGATGCTCTGTAGCAGGATGCTCTGCAGTTCCTGCCACCCACCAGCACACGGCTCTCTGGAGAACATAAAAATAAATTAACAGGGAAAAAAAAAACCCAGACCCGAAGCAACGCGACATAATTTACACAGGAAGTTTTGGACCAGCTTGACTCCCTGCCTGTAACAACAGCTTGGAAGAACTTTGCTTTACTGGCCATCCAGCCGAATTCCAAGGTCAGCAGATCACAGCCCTTTATCAAATGATAAATATTTGCCTTCATAACCTCAGCACAGCTTGTGTGACTGGGGCAGGAAGTTCACTTCCCCCAAAATATTTGTGTTTATTTGTTTATAACCAGTTGCTCCCAGTTGTCTGCACAGACAACTTCACTCCGGGGCTCAGATTTTCTAGTGAAATGCACTTGGCTGTCACGGACTGAACTTGGTTGCCTTTAAAAACTCAACCTGTGCTTACGATTTATTTATCAAGCCCAAAAACTTCACTGTGGGTTATAACATTTCCAAAGCTGTGCTTTGCTTTTCTTAGAGAAAGTCACACAATTGTAATTTTAAGATTCAACATTCAGGGAGGGCGTTTGCCAGTTCCATCCCTGGCCACCAAATGTTTCACTTTGTATTAGCATCATTTCCAATTGTTAATTTTCTGATGTCACCCCAGCCATCAAACATCTTACACCCGGGGTTTCAGTGCTGTTGCCCTATTTTAAAAGCTATGAAGAATTTGAGATAATTTGTACTCAGCCCTTGGGAGGCCTCCTCTCGAGTGTTGTGTTCAGTTCTGGGCCCCTCATGATAGGAAAGACATGGAGATGCTGGAATTGGTCCAAAGGAGAGCTACCAAGCTTGTGAGGGGGTTAGAGAACCAGTTGTGTGAGGAGAGGCTGAGGGAGCTGGGCAGGTTGAGTTTAGAGAACAGGAGGCTGAGGGAGGACCTCATTGCCCTCTACAACTCCCTGAAGGGAGATTGTGGAGGGGTGGCTGTTGGCCTCTTCTCCTTGGTGACTGCTGACAGAAGCAGGTGCAATGGTCTGCAGCTGAGGCAGGGCAGGGTTAGATCTGATCTGAGGAAGAAATTCTTTCCAGAAAGAGTTGTTGGGCACTGGGAGAGCCTTCTCAGGGAGGTGGTGGAGTCCCCATCCCTGGAGATGGTTAAGAAGTGTGTAGGCACGGTGCTTCATGACAGGCTAGAGTGGCAGCATGGGCAGGATTGTTTTGTGGTTTTCCATCGTTCAGGTATTTAAGGTTTTTGTGGGTGTGGGGATGGTTCGACTTGGTGATGTAGGAGGTCCTTTCCAACCATGTTTATTCTCTGTGATTTTTCACTGATGTTCTGGCTTTGTGGTGCTTCCAAGCCTTTTCCTATCACTGTACAGCATTGAAGTTAAACAGAACAGAGTCCCTTAACCCCTGAAATGTGTGTGTTGGGGGGGAATACACCATGAATTATTTCTCAACTTAAAGTTGGCAACACCACAGACAACCAGGAGAGCTCAGACCAAAGTTTAATTGAAAGAGCAGACTGTAGAGCTGAGACACCTTTGCAGCTGGGCTGCTCTGCAAAGTGCTCGGGTCTTCAGGACCATGCTTAAAATAAATAAATAACCCCCCAAAACAGAGCAGGGTGTTTGAAACCCAGCAGGAGTGAAAGTGCTTTTCTCTTGTCTTTTCTGTGCAAAGTTTGCACAGCAGCCAAAAGAAAAAGACCCATCCCCCCCCGCCCCCCCCAAAAAAAAACCAATAAAAACCCTCAAGGAACAAAAAAATGGAGCAAACAAACAGCTGCTAAAGCAGACTTGGAGCGAAGGCTCCTGCAACATGAAAGCAGCCTGGAGAGAGAGGGTCTGTGTGCGTTATCAGCCGCTGTGTGTGGACAGCTTTAAGTGCACGTGAAAGGCTGAAATCCTCCACCAGCACCATCCATCCCCTCTGGCTTTACAAGAACATCCCTACAGTCTGTTTGTTGACAGACTAGTAAAGATTGCAGGATTTATGCTGTTATTTACCACCGCTGTCCTCCTCCTCTTCCTTTTTTTCTTTTCCTTTATTTTCTTTCTTTTCCTCGTTCCTTCTTTTTCCTCCTTCTTTTTTCTTGCCTCTTCCCCCTTTTCCCTTTTCTTGCTTCTTCCCCTTTTCACCATTCTCACTTTTCCCTTTCCCCTTTCCTTTCCCCTTTCCTTTCCCCTTTCCTTT
>VZRI01005834.1:107422-163918 GCA_013397515.1 Upupa epops | reverse complement strand
TTCAGAAATTAGGGGGTGGTGGGGGCTGGGGAAAGGGGGCTCCTGGGCTGCTTTATTAACGGGTGGCAGTTTCTTATCGCTTCTCATCGCTCAGCTGCGGCCTCTCGATTCCTGTTGTTTCCCAATATGCATTCTTTAAGCATTTCCATGTTGACAGTGATATAATTTGTGGTGTGCCCTCCCCCCACCTTCCTTTTCTGGTTTCATCTTATCTGATTTGCTGTTGCTTTATTGTTAGTTTATTTTGTTGGTTTGGGGGTTTTCTCTGAACTCGCAGGGAGCTATTTTAAAGTTTCACTAAGATTTTAAATGGAATGAAACTCAACATGAGGTCTGGATAGAAGAACAAGCAGCAGATTTGGGCAATGATGGCAACTTTGGACTCGATGTCCAGTGCCACGGCTGGTCACAGTGACTTTGAGTCAGGAAAATGATGCTACGGGAGGGACAACAATGCCACAAAGCCCTTCAGAGCAAGGCAGGAGGGCAGCACCAGGAGCTCCCCTCCCTTTGCTACTCCAGCAGATCTTCCCCCTTGGATCTGGGTTTGCATATCAGCACCACAAGGACTCTATGGAGGGGTCTACAGTATCCCTGAAGGTTACTGGACTTGGACTGCTCTTTTCTTTTTCAGTAGCTGACCATGAATTTAAGAGAGAGAAGAACCTCACTTCTTTTTCTCATGCTGTGTTCTCCCTCCCAGCTGTACAGTGCTCACCCCAACAGTGTGAACACTGTGAGTAAGAGCACAAGAGAATCGGGATCTCTAGGAATGTAACAGCTCACTGGCAAACTAGTTGTTGGTAGCAAATTAATGACTTTATTTATGGGTTTATTTTAATATAATAAACCCATCTTCTCCCCCTAAAATTACCCCATGTTCCTGCCAGCTCCCTGATGCCCTGGGTATAAATGCCATAACAATCTGTAATAGAGCCAGAAAAGCTGCAAAAAAAGAGCACCCACTGGGCATTTTGGGCAGAAGGAGGGTGACTTTTCAATGGCCAAGACATTACAGCAGCATCTGACCTACCTTAAGGTGGCTGCTCTTAGGTCAGCATGGAGAATCATCTGCACAAGAGAAGCAAAGCAGCAGAGAAAGCGGGGGACGTGGTGCTCTTCCATCATGCCCATTTTACCTTGGTTTTGCTGATCCTTTCCCTCCCCTCTAGGCAAAGTTGATCAAATTTGCTCCTCCCCACTATGGCAGGAGGAGAGCAGTTGTCCCCATCACAGCCTGGGCTTGCTCCTCTCTGGGAGTCTTGATTTTCCATGAGATGTTTTCCCCCTTTCCTAAAGTTTGCTGGCTAAATTCTTTGTTTCTAACA
This sequence comes from Upupa epops, assembly GCA_013397515.1. NCBI lineage: Eukaryota > Metazoa > Chordata > Aves > Bucerotiformes > Upupidae > Upupa > Upupa epops. Next base: position 162,590 of record VZRI01005834.1, on the reverse strand, counting down.
TCCCAGCAGGACTCGGATGTTGCTGTGATAGGTCTAGTGCTCACAGAGGAGACGCTGATAGCCCATGTTGACGCACGGGTTGGTTTTGCTAAAGCCTCTTGAGGGTGAAGAGGCCAGCTGAGATCAGGCTGGTGATTGCTCCTACCCTGAGCCTTTGGTCTTGCCTTGGTCTGTTTGCTCAGGCCACTGCTGTGAGAGGCTGGGATTGCACTGTGGGGACATCAGGGGCTGCAGGAAGATGGGACAGGGATGACATTGGGGGGGGAAGCAGAAATTGGATCCCATGTGTTGAGAATCCCGAGAGTGCCAACTCGAGCATGGTTAGGGATAATTAGGCCACAGTGCAATGCTCCTTTGCTTTGGTTTAGGTTTTTTGTGAGAATTTTCCATGCACTGCCTCAGGATCCAGGGATTAAGTCCTTCTGATTTCCTAGGGTATAAAACAACAGTCCCAGGAGACTGTTACTGCCTCTTCTTCCCTTGCTATGGATGCTTTGGAGAGAAGTCTGCCACTTGTGCTCTCAGGTGTCTCCCCATCTGTGATTTTCTCACCACGTTTCATATTTTTCCTCCTCTTTCCCAATCCTTTTAGTTGGAACATGGATCCTGCTCTCCTCAAAGCACCTTCAGTTGGGTCATGCAAGGATCAGCTTTGCCTTGAGTGTTTTAGAGAGGTGGAATCCAGGAGAAAGACGGTTGCTGCCACCTTTGATTAAAGAGACATTTATGTCCTTGAGGGAGAAAAGCTGAGGCCATATAGTTGTGGATGATTAACTCGACTGGTTATCTCTCTGGCTTCCAGAGAGCTTGCTCTTGGGCACCCTGTTATGAGCAGTGGTTTAGGGTAGAGCTGGAGAAAAGGAGGCTCAGGGGAGACCTTCTCATTCTTGACAACTACCTGAAATTCAGAAGGTTGGAGAGAGGGAGGGTTTGGTCTCTTCTCCCATGGAACCACCTACAGGATGAGAGGAAACAGCCTCAAATTTCACCAGGGGAGGTTTAGGTTGACCCTGAGGAACAATTTCTTCCCTACAGGGGTCATCAAGGCCTGGCTTAGGCTGCCCAGGGCAGTGCCCAGTGTCTGGAGGGGTTTCAAGGACATGGATATGTCCCAGATTAACAGGGTCAGGTTGGCTAGGGGCAAGGCAGAGCTTGCTGCAGGGTGGAGGCATCCACAGCCCATGTCCCACAGCACTAAAGATCAAACCAGAGATACCAGGGTGCCTGTGTGAGCCAAAAAGCAGCTGCCTGTCCCACCCTGGTGTCCATCTCCGTAGCCGTGGGGGTGGGACCATGGGGTGGACTTGCTTGCTGCTGCTGCCAAACAAAAGTGGCTTTTTTTCCAGCCAGCAATGGAAGGAAACTATGTGTTGAGAAAGAGTCATCTGCAGCAGCCTTCCAGGTCCAGGTGGGGGGACATGAGCTGCTTCCATTTGTTTGTCAAACCCCCTTGGAAGAAGAAGTTAACCAGTCCTTGGTTACCTATTCGTTCATCACCTATCCTTTGGTGAAGATCTAACTGTGTATTCAATCCTAATCAGATAGTGTCACCTTTTTAATCGTCCTTCAGTGCGTTTCACAAGCAGGCAGTGGTGAGGTTTTGCACCTGAAATTAGGAAACTTTCCCGTTTTCTTCTTCAGCCCAAACCTGGAAACACAATCTTCGACCTGAGCTTTTTCTTTTCACAAGAACAACTTTTCCTGCTGTTGTTTCTCACAAATTCCTGGCATTTATAGTTGGTAACAGGGACTTTCCTCGCCAGCTCCAGTGCTGCTCCCAGCAGTTTGGCTCTTAGCTGGGCTGTTGGTGCCCTCTACTGTCCAGCTGAAAGAGCTTGTTCCCAGACTGCTTGCTGCTGGGACCATCACCCTCCAGTTTGCTCCCTGGTTTGAACAATTTATCCAGCTGGAAATACTAAAAAGCACAGTCCTGCAGCTCTGCAACCCAAAGGACCACTGGTAGTGGAACAGAGCTCACAGGTCACAGCGTATCGTTTCGGAAACCTAGTTGGGAGCATTTCCTAAGCTCGCTTTGGCTATAAGCAAGTTGCTCTTCTCTCCTGCTTGTTGTATCGCTGGGTTTTTGTAGCCTCGATTGCATTTGTAGGGTCACCTTATGCCATATGCTCACCTGTTGCCCCTCAGGAACTCTTTCCCTTCCTCTCTTCCCTACAAACTCTGGGTCTGTGCTTCTGCCTCCAGCAGCATCACCCTTTTCCTTCCCTTTCCTCTGTTCCCAACCACCACAAGTTTTAAGCATATTGGGACTTGGATGTCTTTTAAATATACTGCCAGACAGTCAGATCTGATCCTTGATACTGCCCACTGTGATGCAGAGAGCAGCAGGAAGGAGCTCTGTGGTGTTTGGTGTTTATAACCAGAACTCTGCTATTGGTAACTGGATACTGGTATTTTCCAGTTAGAGCCCTGGTATTTACAACTGATGAATAATCAGCCAAGCGATGGGGTAACGTTTTTCATTTTACTTCTTCCAAGGATGTCACCTTCACCATCAGTACCTTGCAACTTTAAGCCTCTGTGAGACATCTAGTTGCTAGGAACTAAGCATCTGCTTCACTTCCCTGAGGGACTGGGCTGATTGCTGCCAGTTCTCCCTGGAGAAATCAAGATGCTTCTCTTCACCTTCTCGAATTCACAGAGCTCAGTGTGTGTTTGGCCAGGAAGATGTTGACTGGTTTTTTTTCTCTTGTTGAGGTTGTTGTGGCCAGGGTCTGGCAGGACTCTGAGGAATTAGGCCCTCGAGGTGCATCATGCTACAGAGACCCTCAAAAGGTCCAAGGGCTTTGCTGCACTGCCAAGGGCGAGCAGGGGCATGCCAATAGCCATGGGTTAGAGAAGCAGTTTGCTGCTACTGTGGGGACCGTGCATGGCAGAGTGAGGCTCCTCATGCTAATGGGACACGTCCATGAGGACAGAAGCTGCTTAACCCTACTCTGGTAGAGATGCGTCTGGATAGGGCCAGAACAAGATATCATAGAATCACTAAGGTTGGAAAGAACCTTATAGATCTTCTGTTCCAACCTCCCTGCCATGGCCAAGGACTCCTCCCAACCAGATTTGGTCTTAGAACACCTCTAGGGAGGGAGCAACCACAGTCGCTCTGGGCAGTTTGTACTGGCACACTTCTCAAGTCTGACAAGGTCTCTAAGGATCCTCTGCATCTCATCTGGAGATGTTTCCAGGTCACTCTGAGTGTAGCCAAGCCAGTGGCACAGCTCCCAGCCCCTCAGAAAGGTGTGTTTTGCAAAACAAGTGATGTAGATACGAGAAGGACCGTGTAGTCCGTGGCTTCAGTGCCTCCCAGAGCCAGCCAATGGCATATAGAGGCAGAGCTTTGCTCCAGTGCTGCTGCTTCTAGTCCCTGAATGATTTCATCTCAATTTCATGCCAATGGTCACGTTTCCTTACACCAACACTGTTTGGGCAGGTTCAAAACCGCCTTCCCTGGCTGTGGATCTCCCCAGCAAACCCAGTCTTGATCCTTTCTGTCAAAACACAGGAGGAAGAGAGTCTGCAAGTGGAGGAGGTGGAGGAGGATAAGGAATTTGGCAGAGCCTAGGAAACTTTCAAACCCGATGCCATACAAAATCTCCAAGCCGAGGCTTCCAACTCCACCTTTTCTTGCAGGAGTCACAGTGTTTTTCCAAAGGGCAGCATTTGGAGGCTCTAACCCTGCTCCATTTTTATCACAGGGGAGCAGCAGGGATTTGTTGTCTTGTGAATTTGGGGGAAACAGCAGCGTGTTGAGCTGGTTTGGTTCTGGGGCTGCCTGTTTATGGGAAGCAGATATATCCTTTCGGGTCAGTGAGAGTAGCAAAGTCTGCAAGGAGCAGCAAGTGCAGCTCTGCTGCAGATGGGCAGATGCTCCAGCCTTTCCCCAGAACATTTCATGCTTTGGGACACTCAAAAACTCGAGTCTGACGTTGGTATCATTAAAACGTTGAGAGTCCACCTACACAAGCTTGAAAAACACGCGGTGTTCAGCAGACGCTGCTGATGTCACATCTCTCCCTCTCTGTTCCCCTGCCTCTCCTTCCTCCATCCCTTTTCTGCTGTTAAATCCTAAAGATTTGCACGAAAAGTTCTTTTTATAGGCTCCTTTTATTAGAGCACTATCCCTGCTCAACGCTTGTGTAAAATTCTCTATTAGACTGTAACCACCTACAGACCCTGTGGTATCCTGTTAGGCTCTTTCTTCCCGAAGTTGATTCTATATGAATTTCTCACCAAACACACTCTAAATGTCAAATTAGAACTGGGAGCCTGTGCCAGTAATACAGAGTCGTTTCATCCCCTTCCCTCCAGCTTCTGGAGGAAACTTCTTCTTCCTTTTAGCACACACAACCTCCACAGGCTGGCTGGTGTCTCCTGGCGTAGTTCACATGGAAATTTGTATCTCGAGCTATGAAAAACATGTTTAAATATTTTAAAATTGTCAATAAAATGTGATTTCAGAAGACACTATTATGTAAGGGGGAGCTGAACTATTATGTAAGTGCTGTGGAAGGTGTTCTGCAAACTGAACTCCTCAAATTGCTGACAGACAATTACATCCTCAGGGTTCATCTATTTTTCTAGTAGTATCAGGCTGATTTAGAGCATCTTTTCTGCTTGGAAACCTTGCTGCACTTGTTTCTCCAGACTATGGTGGGACATGGTAATGGATTAGCACCATGTATTGTATTACTGCTGGAAGATGCTACAGCTCCGTAGTAGAGAGGTCAGCCTGAGCAGACAAGATTAGACACCCCAATATATTTAAACACCATGCTGGACTAATACCATCCTCTGTTCTTCCTTGTCCACACAGTCCCATAAAGTTTGTGTGTCACTTCTACTACCTGGAAGTGCTGTCTAACACTCTTTCACCAGGAATCCTTCAGCTACTCCACCTGCCCCTGCAGATAGAGGTTCCAGATAATGAAAGCCAGCAGCAGCTGAACTCTGGGCTGTTGCCAGGGTGTTGTCCATATCTGTCCCTCACATGCAGGACACAGGTGCTGGCTTTACAGATCATGCACAACAAGAATTGTTAAACAAGATTCCCAGTTCTGCCTTTCTAATGGAGGGTAGAAAGTCCTTCAGGATGGGGACCGCTGGAGGTCTATCTCTATGCAGGCTGTCTCTGCTCTTGAATAAATACTCTCTGGTGTATTCCCAGGAACATTAATTGAAGGTTGGGTGCTGTTGATGTGACCATAGAAACACCCCTCCTCTGCTTGCAGAACGCTGAGTTTGCAGTGCCCTCTTCTGTAGGACAAGGAGAATGAAAACAGAGCTGGGGCCAGGAGCTGCTGTAGGAAACAAAATCCTGTTTATTCTGAGGTTCTCTTCCAGGTCAGCTTTTCCATCGGCTGGTTCTGCGTGGAAATCCTGTCTCTAAGCCAGAAGGGACCATTTTTGGTTTTCTTTTTCATTTTAAGTTGTCCTTTGCAATAGCTCTTCTGTAGAGTAGGTGTCACTGCTCAAAATACCAGCGTTACGTAAGGCCTGATTGATATGAGCTAAGGTGGGCAGGGAAAAAAGGGTTCAAAAGCTGACTGTTTGAAAGGGAAGAATGTATTTCTGTGTAAAGCCGTGGGAGGACATAATTACCTGTGCTGAGGAAAGAAAGATCTGAGCTCACAGTGCCGATGCACTGGGTGAGAGAAAACAGAGCTCCTTCTTCATGAGCTCTCTTGCACCCAAAAGTACTCACCACACAGCACAAGGGGTCCTGAAACCCCATTACTGCCCTTTGAGGAGAAACTCCTTTACTTTGAGGGTGGCAGAAGCTGCCTAGAGAGGCTGTGGGGTCTCCTGCTCTGCAGAGATCCCAAACCCACTTGGATGCCACCCTGGGCAATCTGCTCTGGGGAACCTGCTGGAGAAGGGGTTTAGACTGGGTGATCTCCAGAGGTCCCTTCCCAGCCCTGCCATGTGTGATTTTGTAATGTAACTGCCAAACCATGCCGTGCTGTTGAACACCACAGCTCATTAGCAGTCGGGGTAATTACACCACACATCTAGAGGTCTCTGAGCACATTGGCATCAAAAGAGGGTTGCAGCATCAATCTAAGAGAGGAGCAGTGTGTGTGTCCTGCTTGCACTCCTGGCCATGCCTGGCTGGGATCTTGCACTGCTGACCCTCACAGGGGTTGAGGATGTTGTGAATGTCTCCCAGCTCTAAAGCTACAGAAGGACAGGGCAAAATCAAAAGAAAGCTGCAGTGAAGCCTCAGCATCATGAATCTACATCATCCTCAAGGCTCCTTGTCGAGGGACCAGAGAGCAGCTGAAAAGCTGCGTTTGAAATAAAGAGAAGCGCAACTTTCTAGCTTCTCTCTTTCAAAGGGATTTCATTTGAGGGGTGGTTCTTAAAGCCCTCCCTTTACATCCCTAAGGCAGCTATTTACAGCATTTCATTCCCCTAAAACCCTGGGACTCCTGATTGCTGCAGCACCTCCACCAAACTGACATCCCTCCTGCAAGTGGGCAGGGGTTGTTCTGGCCACCGAGGGCTGTAGTTTAGTCCTACAGTCACATCTTCCTATATAAGTTCATTAAATTCTGTCTATCAGGAAGCTGTCTTGCTCAGGATTGCACTATTCTGTGTGTTGCAGCCCTGAGAAATATTTGGAGCTGGTCTTCGGATGAAGAAATCAAATAGCAGAGGCTCTTTGCTGAACAAGTTATTTTAAGATGTGATTTCACTCCTTAATGATCCTTCAATTACCAACTTCCTGGCCGATAATGAGAACCGCCGCAGCAAACCAATTTGCGGTGGCACTGGGGGTTTTATTCTGTAATTTTGCTTGATTCTCCCACAGAAATAACCCTGAGCGATGCTGCAGCACGGCTGCCGTGGCTCTGACTCTAGACACACAGCTAATTCTTTTAAAATAATTTATCAAAGCGTTTAGCTGAAGTACAGGAACCTTCAGACATTCCTTTAGTCTCTGGTACTCCAGTGGGATTATCACTGCTGATATTTACTGTTGGGTTTTATTCCTGAGGTGAAAATACTTGTACAATCGGCTGTCAATTCCTTTTTCTTCTTTTTGCTAGAGCATTAGCACAACTTTTGCTTCTCTTTTTTCTCCCGCAGTGAAGCTCTTTTAGAATCATTATGGAAAAAATTGGTGAATTCCCTCAATGCTCCACAGTGCTCAGACATCGGGTCTGCTGAGCTCTGCTTTTCAAGAGTTCCTTTTTGTAAATGAGAAATCTGTATTAACAACCTGGGTTTTTTTTTTTCACAGGGATTCCCTTGCTAATTGCTCAGAGTCTGTCATCATGTTTTTCAAGTTAAATTCGGGTTTCTCTACTGTCAATCTGATCACGTTTCCTAGAGAATGTAAATCCCCTTTTGTTCTATGTGGAAGCCAAGAAAAATGCATTTAACAACTACAAGTGGGTTTGCACACCAATATTCAGATGCAGGTATGGACTTCGTCAAAGTCCAGGTGTGGTCCAGTTTGGGACGGAGGCTTGTTCCAGTAGCTTTGATAGCCAGATATATTAAACTTCCTCACCGAAGGGGTCGTTGGACACTGAAACAGGGTGCCCAGGGCAGGGGTGGAGTCACCATCCCTGAAGATATTGAAAGGACACGTAGATGTTGTGCTTAGGGATGTGACTTAGTAGAGAGCTGGCAGTGCCAGGCTGGACTTGATGATCTCAAAGGTTTTTCCCAAGCAAAACAGTCCCGTGATTCTGTGACCAAAGCTTACTGTTTTCTTCCACCAGGAGCCAAGGCTCACTGAGAGCTCCTGCTCCACAGTGAAAAAGGGCTTTTGCAACAGAAACCCTCAATGGAGGCCGTTGCTACGTGGGAGGATATTGAAAACAGTGTCTGGCATAGCACATCCTTTCTTTGGTCTCCTCTATTGTTTGAGCCCCAAGTGTTGTAGGAATGTGGATGTTCCTGTGCCTACATCATTTACCCTTTTCCTTCTCCCACTTCTTCACTGCACTCATTAGTCTTTGAAGAATAATGGGAAGAAATTGCACCCATGGCAGAAGGGACTTATCAGAAGGCTGGAGAAGACTGCTCACGAGGGCAGGGAATGACAAGATGAGGGGTCATGGTTTGAAGATGGAAAAGGGTAGATTTAGATCAGACAGCAGGCAAAAGTTCTTTAATCTGAGAGTGGTGGATCCCTGGAACAGGTTGCCCAGAGAGGTGGTAGAGGCTCCATCTATGGAGATGTCCGAGGTCAGGCTGGATGGGGCTCTGGGCAGTCTGGTCTAGTGAGTGATGGCCCTGCTTGCAGGGGTGGGTTGCACTAGAAGACCTTTGGAGGTCCCTTCCGCCCCCATGATTCTATGACTTTCAGCCCTTTACACTCACACAAGCCCACATCTGGTCGGTATAAAACCTGCAGCTATGCCTTTCATTCCACTTCTGGAAATGTACGACTCAAGTTGTACCGGGGGACGTGAAGGTTGACCATGATTAGCTGGCACAGAGGGGAAGCAAAGCAAACCATTATTTGACTGGTACAGGATGGGTCCTCCATACATTTTTCTACAGGATCCAAGGACCAGGACCCTCTATCACGGCACAGTCAAAGTTTGTCTGACCCAGGACATCAGTAGTGGATACCTGGAGACTAGGACAAAGCCATGGGTATTGCTCTTAGAGGCTTCCCAGGCTGAGACATGCTCCTGTTTTGTTTCACCCTTGTGAAAACTGCCTCAGAGCCCCTGTTACAACCATCCCCTTTTGCTGGCACTTGCTGAAAGATTTGTCTAAATCTTGGCAGCAATTAAATCTTGTCACAGCAACAGCAAGAAGAAATACGGTTGCAAAGTTGAGAGTCATGCAGTCTCTCTCCTCTCTGCCACAGGGAGACCTGAGCCTTATTTACGATCCACATGGTGTCAAGAATCACATTTTCTTGCATGGAATCGGTCTCGTGCCTGAGCAGCATCTCTCAGCCGCTGTTTCCCGAGTGTGTAGGTAGAGCAGCAAACCCATGGAAACCTTTTGTCCTTTTGCAAATGGAAAGAGAACAGCTCCTGCCTCCTCACAGAGATGAGAGCCAGAAAGTTTTGACAAAAGCACTGTTAACCGCTGACTCCTGAAAACCTTGAGGAAAGCGGTTTGGTGATGAAAGACACAATAATCAAGGAGACAATAATCCAAAGAGGCTGATTTCTCTGAGCTCAGGAGCTGCCCTGGAGAGGGCTAAAGCTCTTGATGTATTTCTGCATGTGTTTGCTGAGGTGAGAAGGACTTTGGAACGTGTTCTGGGATTGTGCCTTGCTCGTTATGGTAATTACCAGCGCTACAGCAGTGCCTAGCAACTCCGATAAAGTATCGGGGTCTCACTGCACAAGATATTTTGTGAAGGAGGAATGAAAGAAACCCAAAACGTGACTTACTGTCTTCACATTTCAGGCAGAGAAGGGTATGAAAAGAGCACCCAGACTGGCACTCTGGCAGCAGGCTTTAGCATATGAGTCCTGTGAGAGGGAAAACATGTGAAAATCAAAGGTCACCTTCCCTGTGTTTAACCAAGCAAGGGAGTCCTGGGGAGATTTTAAGCAAAGGGAAACAAATGAGAGGGAACGTTAGCCCAGCAGCTAGGGAAAAGTCTGAGGCTATTGTAATAATCCACGGAGATGCCTCCCACAAGAATTGAGGGCACTTTTGTTGTGGAAGGGAGAAGACTCTCCAGTATAGAACTCTAGCAGTGTCATGCTGGTGTTTACACCACCTGCTGTGGTCATGGTGTTTCCAGAAGAGAAGCTTCTGCTGTGAGCTGAAACTGTGGCTTCTTTTTTGCCCTCTGTGACTCTGCCATTCCTTATCCAGGACCAATATTTCTAGAGATCAAGACTTTATTTTCTGAGGCTGTATTTTCAGCTTTGTTGCTTTTCAGTGCAGTTCCTTCCCTGTTCAGTGTAGCGCTGTATCTTTCTCTCATCCAAGTGATCTGCTCCCCTCAGAGCTCCTGCCCATCCACAGGCCAGCTCTAGCCCATTTCCTTTGTGCCCTTGGCAGCCCAATTGAATCTTAACACACTGGTCCCACTGTTTAACACCAATATCTCTGTGGTGCCCTGCTGTCAGCCTGGCTGCTCTGGTTGCAGCTCCCAGAAGGAGGAACATGCCATAGGTGGGGTTTTTTAGCTCACATGGTTCCTTGCTTTGTCTGCTTCTAGAAGTGGACTATGAAAACTCCACAGTCATGAACTAATCCAGAACCCCAGAACTGTTAAAAATCATAGAATCATAGGGTCGGAAGGGACCTCCAACGGTCATCTAGTCCAACCCCCTTATAACAATCAGGGACATCACTCACCAGACCAGATTGCCCAGAACCTCATCCAACCTGACCTTGAATGTCTTCAGGGAGGGGGCTTCCACCACGTCTCTATGCGGCCTGTTCCAGGGATCCTCCATCCTCAGATGAAAGAACTTTTTCCTGATGTCTGACTCTTTTCCACCTTCAAANGGTGGTAGAGGCTCCATCTATGGAGATGTCCGAGGTCAGGCTGGATGGGGCTCTGGGCAGTCTGGTCTAGTGAGTGATGGCCCTGCTTGCAGGGGTGGGTTGCACTAGAAGACCTTTGGAGGTCCCTTCCGCCCCCATGATTCTATGACTTTCAGCCCTTTACACTCACACAAGCCCACATCTGGTCGGTATAAAACCTGCAGCTACGCCTTTCATTCCACTTCTCGAAGTGTACGACTCAGGTTGTACCAGGGGACATGTAGGTTAACCATGATTAGCTGGCATGGAGGGGAAGCAAAGCAAACCATTATTTGACTGGTACAGGATGGGTCCTCCATACATTTTTCTACAGGATCCAAGGACCAGGACCCTCTATCACGGCACAGTCAAAGTTTGTCTGACCCAGGACATCAGTAGTGGATACCTGGAGACTAGGACAAAGCCATGGGTATTGCTCTTAGAGGCTTCCCAGGCTGAGACATGCTCCTGTTTTGTTTCACCCTTGTGAAAACTGCCTCAGAGCCCCTGTTACAACCATCCCCTTTTGCTGGCACTTGCTGAAAGATTTGTCTAAATCTTGGCAGCAATTAAATCTTGTCACAGCAACAGCAAGAAGAAATACGGTTGCAAAGTTGAGAGTCATGCAGTCTCTCTCCTCTCTGCCACAGGGAGACCTGAGCCTTATTTACGATCCACATGGTGTCAAGAATCACATTTTCTTGCATGGAATCGGTCTCGTGCCTGAGCAGCATCTCTCAGCCGCTGTTTCCCGAGTGTGTAGGTAGAGCAGCAAACCCATGGAAACCTTTTGTCCTTTTGCAAATGGAAAGAGAACAGCTCCTGCCTCCTCACAGAGATGAGAGCCAGAAAGTTTTGACAAAAGCACTGTTAACCGCTGACTCCTGAAAACCTTGAGGAAAGCGGTTTGGTGATGAAAGACACAATAATCAAGGAGACAATAATCCAAAGAGGCTGATTTCTCTGAGCTCAGGAGCTGCCCTGGAGAGGGCTAAAGCTCTTGATGTATTTCTGCATGTGTTTGCTGAGGTGAGAAGGACTTTGGAACGTGTTCTGGGATTGTGCCTTGCTCGTTATGGTAATTACCAGCGCTACAGCAGTGCCTAGCAACTCCGATAAAGTATCGGGGTCTCACTGCAGAAGTTATTTTGTGAAGGAGGAATGAAAGAAACCCGAAACGTGACTTACTGTCTTCACATTTCAGGCAGAGAAGGGTATGAAAAGAGCACCCAGACTGGCACTCTGGCAGCAGGCTTTAGCATATGAGTCCTGTGAGAGGGAAAACATGTGAAAATCAAAGGTCCCCTTCCCTGTGTTTAACCAAGCAAGGGAGTCCTGGGGAGATTTTAAGCAAAGGGAAACAAATGAGAGGGAACGTTAGCCCAGCAGCTAGGGAAAAGTCTGAGGCTATTGTAATAATCCACGGAGATGCCTCCCACAAGAATTGAGGGCACTTTTGTTGTGGAAGGGAGAAGACTCTCCAGTATAGAACTCTAGCAGTGTCATGCTGGTGTTTACACCACCTGCTGTGGTCATGGTGTTTCCAGAAGAGAAGCTTCTGCTGTGAGCTGAAACTGTGGCTTCTTTTTTGCCCTCCGTGACTCTGCCATTCCCTATCCAGGACCAATATTTCTGGAGATCAAGAGTTTTTATTTTCTGAGGCTGTATTTTCAGCTTTGTTACTTTTCAGTGCAGTTCCTTCCCTGTTCAGTGTAGCGCTGTATCTTTATCTCATCCAGGTGATCTGCCCCCCTCAGAGCTCCTGCCCATCCACAGGCCAGCTCTAGCCCATTTCCTTTGTGCCCTTGGCAGCCCAATTGAATCTTAACACACTGGTCCCACTGTTTAACACCAATATCTCTGTGGTGCCCTGCTGTCAGCCTGGCTGCTCTGGTTGCAGCTCCCAGAAGGAGGAACATGCCATAGGTGGGGTTTTTTAGCTCACATGGTTCCTTGCTTTGTCTGCTTCTAGAAGTGGACTATGAAAACTCCACAGTCATGAACTAATCCAGAACCCCAGAACTGTTAAAAATCATAGAATCATAGGGTCGGAAGGGACCTCCAACGGTCATCTAGTCCAACCCCCTTATAACAATCAGGGACATCACTCACCAGACCAGATTGCCCAGAACCTCATCCAACCTGACCTTGAATGTCTTCAGGGAGGGGGCTTCCACCACGTCTCTATGCGGCCTGTTCCAGGGATCCTCCATCCTCAGATGAAAGAACTTTTTCCTGATGTCTGACTCTTTTCCACCTTCAAACCATGACCCCTCATCCTATCATTCCATGTCCTGCTGAACAGTCTTTCCCAGCCTTCTGACTGGCCCCTCTCAGGGCTTGGGAGGATGCTATTAGATACCCCCATAGGCTTCTCTTCAATTTGAACCAAACCAACCCTCTCAGCCTGTCCTCATAAGAGAGGGACTGCAGCCCTCTGAGAATTTTTGTGGCCTCCTCTGGACATGCTCCAACAGCTCCACATCTTTCTTGTGTTGAGGGTTCCAGATTCAGATGGAGGACTCAGGGTGAGGCATCACCAGAACAGAGCAGAGAGGCAGAATCAGCTCTCTTGACCTGCTGGCCACACTTCTGCTGATGCAGCTCAGGGTGCTATTGGTTCAGGAGACTTTTGCAGAGTTGTGAAAATGCCTCTTCTCACCCTCCTCCTCATCAGAGACAGGAATGCTTGGACCAGGCTGCTGGCGCTGCTGCTCTCTGGCACTACCGAGGGACACTGGGAGCTGCCTCGCTGTGCCTTGTGCTGGAGTAGAGCACGTACAGCACTGACATGTGAACTCTCCCTGCCTCCCTATGCTGCTCCTTCCCCACAGCTCAGCTCTGCACCAAACCTTCACTTGTTCAAAAGTTCATTATGTGGGAGAGGATAAAGCAGGGACAGCACAACCTTATTCAACAGCAGAAACGGGTTTCTCTGGCAACCATCATCAAGCTGCAGTACAGAGTAACTAAGTGTAGAAGCAGCTATATTTAGGCTCTGGGTCTGCTGTTGCCCGAACTGTCACTGCAGAGAATTCACATGTATCTGCATCTCCAGTTTGTGGGGGAAATCCACCCATCCATTGCCAGTGAGGTAGGGATGTGTCTGAATTTTAAAGGGTCTGACTGCTTAACTTCATGCTCCTTCCCATCTTATGTTGGTTTTTAATGCCTTTCCAGTTCCTTTAGGTTTCTTAGGCAGCTCCAGACCTGCCACTGGGCAACAAATGCTATCTGTGGTGCTCCCTGGAATCCTGAATTCCAGGTGACTGCCCCACCTGCATGAGAGCTGGCTGGAGGACACTTCTCCATGCACTCTGGAGATGCTGATCATCACAGTGGTCTTTCCAAGCTGGGTAGTTTGGGGACCTCCACCCTGGTGCCTCTTGCCAGGCACAATAAGCCTTAGAGGACATGGAACTGTTCATCCTATTCATATTGTACAGAGCTCGAGCTCCTGAAGGCAGATCCCTGGTTCACATTTAGATCATCCTAAATGACTCTGGAGTTCAGAGCTTGGGTTCTTCAGTGTCTGGCAACACTTCAGCCAAAGAGAACCATCAGATGGGTCTTTACTGAACATTCTGTAGGTGTTGAATGCATGGAGACAGGGTATCAGCTCCGCTTACGATCTCAGTAGCTGAGACTCCACAGACCAGAAGGGACACGTAACCACTATTTTCAAAATGTCTGTGGAACTGGGGAGTGCAAATAGTTGCTGGAGAGTGATAGGTATCACCTTTTGGTGACCAACCTCCAGTAGGTGTCTCAGCTTGAGCCCCTGATACAGCAGTGTCTAAAATCACAAGTATCTTTGCTGAAAGTGCTGATTCTCTGTGTAGCACAGAGTGACATCCAAGGGAGCTAAGAAGAACTCAGAATTATTCCACAAACAATCAGTTCTGAGGAACCTTTCCTAATGAGTTTGTATACTTTGATTATTAGAACTTCCCTTGGTATCTATCCTTTGCTTTCCGTGGCCATTCTTTCTCCCAGCTTACCATGGGGAGATAATTACAGCAGCTGCTCTTAGAAAAAGAACAATTAAACTAATTACAACAAATCAAATCAAAGGAAGAGGATCTTACCTTTCCAAGAATTAAGAAATAACTCAGCTTCGCCACAGGGAATTATCAACAAACTGTTTCTGAAGACAATAACCATCATGTTTATAGAGGTTTGGCAGATACCTCGCAACGAATAGTGATATTTTGACAGAATGGGCTCATTATCCCCTAAGTGAGTTTAATGTTTTCAAAATGCCTAGATCAGGCCTTAGTCTGACATTGGTATGATGCTGTTTCTTTCCAAAGGCAGCAGGCACTAGGTGCTCTCCATCTCCCAGGACCACAAGTTATGTATTTACTCACACTCAAACCTCTAGGAACATTTTGTTCAGAACTCAAATGGTTATTTTAAGACCTAACTTATTCCTTCCCTTCTTCTGGAAATGGAATTTATAAAGGAAATCATCTGAACCATGAGGCTGCATGGGGAATGATCATGGGTTTGAAGTCAGAGGCAGTCCCTCAGAGAACTATACTGGGGTCAATATGGTTTAGTGCCTTTACTAAGGGACTGGATGAGGGGAATGAATGTGCTCCGCAAGTTTGCTGATGATGTCAGGTCAGGGAAGTAGTCAGTACACTGGAGAAATGGGCTAAGAGGAACTTAATGGAGTCCAATAAAGTCAAGAGCTAAACTCCAGACCAAGTCCTGTCCTGGTGAGGTGCTCTCAGAGGAAGACAGTAGCCCCTACCAAGCCACATCCCTTCCCTCTTGAGGAACTGGTCATCAAGAAGTCCAGCGTGAAAAGCAAATTGGTATCAATGAAATTGGAACTTTCTACCTCAGGAAAAAAAAGGCAGAAAACTGGAGGCTTTGTTGGCTGAAAGTTTAAACCTGAAAAAAATCATCCAGTTGTGTGTTTTCCAGTTTAGAACTGGGCTGCATTACAAGTGTTTAGGGTTGTGATACTGGTGGGCTTGGGAGTGCTGTTACTACTTACAGCAGTGGGGGTTCGCAGCTCAGCAGAGATCAACACCACAACAAGCAGCTGAGATGTGGGGACTGTTGCTTACCCAGCACCAACATCTTTATAAATGTAACCTGTTCGGGCTCTGCAGGCTTCTGTGAATGAATAGTCCCTCCCCTGCCTCGTTGAGATAGCAGCCCCATGCTGTAGGTCTATCTAACTGGAAAACCCTGATCCCCCAAGTCCTATCAGTTTACCAAAGCAAATGTTAAGGAGGAGATGGAATTACAAGAAAGAATATGTTTTGCCTTCTTTTGGAGAGCATATATGTTGCCTCCGTTTGGAGAGGGGAAAATAATAAAGCAAGAACTCCTCCCCTGAGTACCTTCCAAAAGCAGCAGGGTAAGAGGTAGGTAACAGGGGGTTGTAGATGCCCTCTCCCTGAAAGTGTTCGAGGCCAGGCTGGATGGGACCTTGAGCAACCTGGTCTAGTGGGGGGTGTCCCTGCTCATAGCAGGGGGGTTGGAACTAGATGATCTTTAAGGTCCCTTCTAACATGAACCACTCTAGGAATCTATGGCCTTCTGTTTATGGAGCTTAGGGACAGGGTTTAGCAGTGGGTTTGGGACAGCTGGGTTAATGGTTGGACTCAATGAACTTAAAAAGATCTTTTACTTGAATTAAATTGGTCATCAATTAAATTAAAGTGAAAAAAATCATAGTGGAATTACTTTTACAGGTCCCTTTCCATATCATCCCCCAAATAACCTGTGACAGACCTATATGGGCTGGGGGGGTGTTGGATTTTTTTATTTCTATGGGACATCATAGGTTTTTTTTCTTCCCCTTTGAGGTGGATGGATGGGTGAACCTGGCAGAGGTGCTGAGATACTTACTACATGCTTCAAATTACCACGACTCTTAATCGAAGAATGGAATTTTAATAGCATTTTCATTAGGATCTAGTCAAGGAAAGTAAGGACTTAGGGAATGCTGGCACTCAATTTGCCTGTTTCAGCAGAGAAATCACTGGAGCTGTTTTGCTGTTGCTTCTTGTAGATGCTGGAGCAAGGTCATCAGCTATTACTGCAACAAACATCATTGTGAGGGGCTTAAGGTGTTGAGCCCTTGGATGCTGAGCTTCCAGAGAGATTTGTTTGAGGAAATACAGTAAAAGGAAAGGTTCTTGTGGAGAAACTGTGGAGCCAATGTTTTGAATTAACCCATTAACTGTAAGAAATTCATTAGGGGTTGGTTAAGTGAGATGAACTGTCATTAGATTCCCCTCCCACACAGCCTTTGTCTGTGAAAAGATTCTGGGGTAGCTGAAAGAAGCCATTTTCCTCAGTTCTTGCCATGTATTTAAGGAATGGCTAGGGGACTGCTCCATGGTTGGTGTTAATGCGCTCGGTTTGCAAATTGTAAAATCATAGAATGTGCTGGGTTGGAAGGGACCTCCAAAGGTCATCTAGTCCAACCCCCCTACACCAAGCAGGGCCATCGCTCACAGACCAGATTGCCCAGAGCCCCACCTAGCCTGACCTAGACCTAGGTCAGGGATTCAGGGATGTGTCTAGGCAGCCTGTTTCAAGGATCCACTGTCCTCAGATTAAAGAACTTTTTCCTGATGTCTGACTTAAATCTACACTTTTCCAGCTTAAAACCTTGTCCTATCGTTCCCTGCCCCATTGAATAGGGACTGGGGATGGGTTCTGGGGAACTGAAGATGCAGTGTAGGGCTGTGGGATAGGGTGCAAAGTCTTGAGACACCAGGTTCGGTTCTCCCCACATTGCACCATCCCGCTGGGGTCTGCTTTTGTGGCAGCAGCCTCTAGAGGGCTCATTGCGTTGTGGAGAGAAGCAGCTTTTGTTCTCTGCTCTCAGCATCTCTGCCTGGAAAACAGCCTGCTGCGCTTTGCTTTTCTAACATCCCTTCATTTCCAAGCAGAGCACGGGTGACTTCATCTCCAAACCAAAGCTGTGGGGTGCGGGGGGTCTGTATGTCCTCACTGTACTGGTGTCACTGGGACAGACTCCCAGACCCACCTTGAGAAATCTGGAGTTAGCCAGGGCAGCTGCCCTGAGCTCTCAGGTGGATCCCATCCCATCAACATCAAATCCAGTATAAAAGGAGAAGGTTGGTGAGGGCAGAGACTCCTTCTGATTCTCCTCATCTTCTTTCTCACCCATGAAGGGCCTCAATCTTTGTTCTACTCCTGAGAAGCTGCTTCCCATTTATTGTTACTGCTGGATGTTTACTGGGCTAAGTATGATTTTATGTGCCTTATACTGGTGTTGGTTTGGCTGTTTCATTTAATCCATTTTCATTTCAACCTGTGGGTCTCCTCTCCTTTTCTTGTTCCCCTCCTCTGCTGAGGAGAGGTTATGGGATGATTGAACTGCAGTAGTTTGGCCCTGGATATGAGCTAAATGTAAGTAAGCATATGCTTCCCATTGTGAGAATTTGCCTGCTTGCTCACCTCCTGCACTGCCACATCCCCTCTGCATCCCTCAACCCTCCAAAAGTTTAAGCCCTTGCACTTAAATCCTGCTACACTTCCACTTGTGCCACCGTTTCTGCTATAGAGCAGAACATCTGTAAAACCCTGGAAGATGTTCAGGACTTGTTTGCTACTTCTCCAGGACCTGTCCCTCCATGCAGCCTACTTTGAAAGCTCCTGTTTGTGGGCAGCTTTACACCTGCACTGAAAACCCTGAATCTGCAGCTCTGGCACTGTTAGTCAGTCTTGTGACTTTCCCTGTGAACTGTGCTGGAGTGTTCAGAGCCAGGTTTCATCTGCAGTTGAACTGACTGGCTGGCTGTATTCTAATGCAGAAAAACCCCCAGGATTGCTTTACAAAGCAAGTGACTCAAAATCTGAAGCCTTTTGTTCTGACTAGTGGTTCTCTCTTGATTTCTGTCGGCTTCAAAACACCTCTGGAGTTCATCTACCTTTGGATTAGACTAGTTAAAAAGGATGAGATCATCCCACTTGCTGCCCATGGAGGGTTCAGCCTGTACTCTTGGAGTTTTTGCTATCTCTTTCTCAATGCCAATCGAAAGGCTTTCACTGGCAAGTTAGGAAGAGGGACAGACCATCCCATCCTGAAAAGATGCACTAATTTCACAGTTGTGCTGGAGCTTTCTGACCATGCGTGTCAAAAAGCTAAGTGTGACAGCAAGTTGTCAGGGCAAATTTACCTTCATCTCCCCTAAGGAGGGATCTCCACTTACATAGCACTAGGGATCCCCCCTCCTATCAATGGTTGGGTTCATTTCTCTCCTCAGGGAATGGGAAGAGCTGCTGGTAGGGAACAAAGCCAAGACTGTAGCTCCTGCAGTTCCATCAACCAGTCTTTATTGAAGCAAGAGCATGAGTCAAATCAAAACACCACCACCGAGCATCAGGAAGGGAACACATATCTGACTGGCAGTGCTCTGTGCCAAGTGCCCCAGCACCCGACAGGAGGCTGTTGTGTTGTTGACTGTGTTTTGTCATCATTATGTGCAATTTGCTTACCCTTGGAGTTCAGTGCAGAAAAAACAAGGATCAGCCTCTACTTGGCTTCTCTGTGCAATGATTTCAGTTCTCTAGCAGCCCTTTTCATTTGCTTTCCTTGAGGTGTCCAAGGTGAGAGGATCAGTGTTTGTGTGGATGTGGGCAACTGAACTGTGTATTTCACTCTTGGAGGGCCCTAGGTGAATACACTGTCTTGTAGCTCTGTGCTTTGGAAAGGCAATTTGGATGGATATTACCAGTGATTATTTGCTCATTATCACATAATGGTTTATGTTGGAAGGGTGCTCAGAGCTCCTGCAGTTCCACTCCCCTGCCTTGGGCAGGGACACCTCTCACCAGATCAGGTGGCCCAGAGCCCCATCCAAACTGGCCTTGAACACTTCCAGGGATGGAGCAGTCACAACCTCCCTTGGCAACCTGTTATGGTGCCTCAGCACCCTCAGAGGGCAGAATTCCTTTATTAGGGAGTCAGACAGGGGTCTCTTCTGACAAACTGTCTGATAGGTGCTATGAGAACATAAAGCCTTCTGACAGCTCTTGCCACAGAGGTTTGCTGGTATCTAACAGGCAAACGAGACCTTCATCGCTCTCAGCATTTACAGCTGTGGTGCATAAAGGAAAAGAATCATTTCTGGAAACTGCTCTGAGCTCATGGGGAAGCTCTGCTCTGCCATGCTGAGTCTACTTGTATTATCTGCTGATTTTTTTTAATTTCTACTTTATTTTTTTTAAATCAATTGGAAGAATGGAGTTCTTTGGAGAAAAAGGGTCTGTCCTGGCTTCCACAGAATCATCTTTGAGCATAGCTTGGGTCCATCCTCCAGCACAACTGGCTGTTTCATGTTAACATTAATTGTTCAGCCATTAAGATAATTCTTGTGCAACTATTAAAATAATCAAAAGTTTCCTCTTTGTGGTTTTGATTTTATAATTGAGCTTTAACCATTCTTTCCCCTTTAAACGAGATGGCTCCTTTATAGTTTAAAGGAATTCCCAGTGGCAACAGGACTTACCCTGCCTAGTGTTTCTGGTATGCTGGGAGACCACAGCCAACAAATTTGTACCCAGATAACATTCTACATTGTTATTGCTCTCTTTCATAAGGCAAGAATTATGTAGAGCAAAGTGTTTTGTTTGGAGTTCGTACAAACATGAAGCTGTGTAAGGAGCAAAGTTTCCTACAAAGAAATACGCGGCATCTTACCCCATAGCCTTCAGCTTTGTGAAACACGAACTAAAAGGTTATAATCAACTATGATTTGTCCATGCTTTTTATTAGCTTATCAAACCAAGTGGCAGAAGACTGGCTTTCGCAGGAACAGGCCTTTGGTATAATGTGAACTGCTTTATTGAAACACAGCAGTGGTAGTTGTGTTCCCGTCAGCTTCCATAATTCATTGGATCAGATTTTTAAGACAATATCAAAGCCATCACTACAACAGTGCCCCAGTGTAAAAAATCATGTTCAAATCTCTTTGTTAGTGCCTCAGTAACAAGTTCCACTTCACAGCTGAACTAGGTAAACCTCATTACAGTAATTATTACCTCAAAAAACCAACGTAGTTGCCAAGTGGAGTACAAACCGAGTTACCAGCCCAGTTTGTGGGCTATCAGCATTTCACTAGTGTTGCTAGAACAGCTGCCTAAGATGCAGCTCAACATCTGGATCACTCCTTTGTTTCCTTGGGCTACGTATCCAGCATGGCAGGATTGCATGTGCAATGTTGCTTTGGTTCTGAAGGGGGACAGAATGCTTTCTAAATACTTCAAACTCCTGATTTGAATTCATATGGCAGGGCAGAATTTCAAATTGCTTCAGTTTCCCAATTACTGCTGTTCCCTCCTAGAAGCTGCTTGGTGGACCATTGTCAGAGGTCACTACATTTCTTGCTGCCAAAACAAAGTGTGAACACTAGGATGTGATTAATTTAACTGCTGGAAGTGGAATGATCTCAGGAAAAAAAAAAGTTAATTGCTTTTCCTTCAGGGAAGAAATATTTTAGCTTTCTGCTTAGGACAAAGTTCTGTGTCTGGTGTTACCCTGCAGTGAGTCAAAGACCCAAGAATGGGTCAGAAGTTGTAAATAACTTAAAGAAATGTGTGATATTGCTTACATAAGAAGAAAAAAAATAAAGCTGTGAGTGTAAAAGGCTGTGTGTGTCTATTCACACAAGAATATTCGCATCAACACTATCATATATGAAACAGTGTGATCAAGCATATTCAACAGTTTTGCCTTAGCTCTGGATTTGAGAAGGTCCTGGCACCTGACACCACTTTTCCAGAACTGCTAGAACTGTCCTCCTACACCCCTGAGTTTCCCCATCCCTCTAAAACCAACCATGTGTCCACTGCAGGCATAAGTTATGTTTAGCTCTGCATCAAAACCGTGAAGCTCCTTGAAAGGAGGATGAGCAGGATGCAAACCATTCTCTCCCAAGTGTCAGACATCTCTATTTAAGTATACAAAAGCTATCACAGATCTTCTGCAAAGTGTCTTTTTTAGCCTCTGCTAGATTTTTAAATATTATTCAGGACTGACTTGCTAAAATGTCTCTTTCCCCTCTCTCCCCCCACCCCCCTTCTTCTTGCAAACAGACCAGCCCTGTTGGAGGCAAAGCCTTCTGCATACGGGGGAGCCCCATCCGGGCCTTCTGATGGCTAATGGAAGGGCTCATCTGTAGGAAGGGGAGCAAACCACAGCAGTGAAATCCAGTGGGCTGAGGTGGCAGCCAGATTTTGTAGCCTTCTGTCTTTACATTTGTTCTCCAGCCCTTTACATTCATCACCTCACAGGAGGAATACATGCTGTACAGGAGAACAACCTTCCTTCCACTGGGGAACATTTTATTAGCAGTTAAAATACTTCCATCAGAACTTGTTTGATTCAACACGTCAAGGTGATTAACTCAGTCTTTGTAAATGATTTGATGGACAAATAGTGACTAATGACAAATGCCTGGTTTTGTCTGCATACTCACACCCTGACACCTGGCAACAGGCAATAGACAATTTAATTCCTGCTTCCACTTCAACACACATCCCTCAGAGTATCAATTTAGCTGGTTCCTAAGAACCACTTGGAGTAGATGTCTCAAAGTAACTTTCTCTGGGGCTACAAAAGCCTCATTAAGTAAGGCTGGATTCCTATCAGTGCTTCAAAGGAGAGGCCCTTTTCACTTTCAAATGTTCCTCCAGTCTGCCAGCTCTTCCAGTGCTCCTAAGGGCTGGCTCTAAGTCAACAGTTTCATTTCCCAAGCCAAATCAGAGGACACTTACTTATGCTACTGTATATTCCAGCACTTTGTCCTGGAATCCTCATAATTAAAGGAGTTTAGACAAGAACTCCTCAGTAAATTGGCCCCAAATACAGAACTTGGGGTGCACAGAGGAGCAAAGCACTTTGCAAATAATAGGATCAAAAGCAATAAATGCTCCCAGCATTCGTGCCTGTTTAAAAGGACAGATGGAGCTGTTTAGGCCTCTCAGGTCAATAATCTGCAAACTAAGAAGGATTTATGTGATAGACCATGATGGCTTAAATCCACTTGAAAAAAAGGAGTTACAATAACCTGCAGTGGTGCTGACTGCATGCTGGGGGCTGGTGAGGCAAATACCAATGAGCACAGCTATTTAGCAATCAAAAGGTACAGGTGAAGTAACAGGGGGTTTAAATGCCTCTGCACCATTCCCCTGATCTTCAAGCTATCTCAGCTTTAATCCCAAGTGTCACAACAGTGAGTCAGAGGCAGACTTGCAGAGCAGTCTTGACTTGAGGAAGCCAAATGTGCAGCCCCAGAATGGAGCAGGAAGATGCTTCTTTTGGGTACAGCAAATGTTGATTTTCCTTTATCTCGAGCTGGCCTGTGAACCACCTTGAAGCTTCCAAAAAAGCTCTCAGTGCCATGAAGCAGGTTGAGCCCAATCTGACTGAGGTTCCCCAGGTGTGATCAGAGCCCTGCTCATGCCCAGTGGGAAGGGGAAAGGGTCTCCATCCAGTCAGAGCAACTAGATCTTAATTTGCCTAAGCATGGGGGAGAGGTTTCATGTGCTCTTTTCTGACCAAGCAGGAGCAAGATCTCTTGTGAGGCCGGTCTAATGAGGTAGGTGTGCATCTATTTCATTGCTACATCTGCCAGTGAACCTATAAATAGTGGCAGATATGAGCTAAAATTCTCTTTTACCTTGCTGGGTCTATTTATTATTCTATTCTCTAAAGAGCCTTTCCTATGTCCAGATCCTGAGCTTTGGCCTCCTTAGAGTTTTACAGGATCAGGGTTATCCCCATCCCCTTCCATTGTACTTCATTCCTTCTCTCAGCTATGGGGTTTTTTTATCTTTTAACTGAAATGTTTGAAAACTTGTATACGGCAGTCATAGCAACAGTAGATTTTTAGGGGGTTTTGAGGGTTTTCTGGCCGTGTAATAGCTTGGAAAGATCTCATTGTAGCTGTGTCTGTCAATATTGTTGCAAGGCATTAGGCCAGCTTTTCACTCTGCAAGGTACAGCCTCACAAGAGGTTAAAGGAAGTAGCATTTAGAAGCCAAAATAGGAACACAACCAGCAGCTCTGAGGCAATTTCCCTCGTGCAGTGGGGTGGGAAAGCTCCAGTATTCCTCTGGTCACACCAACTCATCTCAACCTCCACCAGAGAAAACAAAGCTCAGGGTATTTCTCTTCCTGCTGCTGAGAAAGTAAACTGAGTGATGTCAGCAGAACTCAGATATTCTGGGTATAGGCGTTCCACTGAAACCAACCAACACAGAATGGAGAAAGCCCAGGGAATGCTGTGAGCAGCTCACCAGTACATAGTTGATGCTCCTCTTCAAGTCAAGAGCAGCTCTGCCTGCAGCCCAGGGAGGACTCGGTTAAACACATTGATTTGCATTTTCCCCTTTGTTGCTTTCAAGAAGTTCAAAAGACTTACACCCACCAGCAGCAGGAACTTGTGGGAGCTGAACAAAGGAGGGGTGCGAGGAATTTGTTAACTGCTTGTGGCTGGTTCTGCTGCTTGTTCCACTGATGTGTGAAATGTATGTGTATGTATAAAATATAAGCAGCTTGAAATATGCCTCTCTTTTTAATTGAAATATGTTCTTTTTGTTAATATATGTATATACAAATGGAGTCTAATCTGTTCCAAAACATGTTTGAACTGCAGAAAAATGAAGAACTGGACTTAAGTGTGAATATGATTGCTTATTCTATTTGTATGGAGTGATACAGGAAGGGGAAGGGCATTTTCACTGGCCAGGTGTCTTCTGTAGGAGTGATGTCCATTCTCTTAACTTTCTTTCTGTTGTTTTTCACTCGATCCTTGCTTCTATGTCTTCAGATCAATAAAACCTGGGAGGGCAGGAAGGGAAAAGGATTCTTTAGGTGCCTGAGAGAACTTGCATTATCTCTAAATAAAGGTTTTTGCAGACGCTACTGTATTCTGCCTCTCTCTGATGATCAAAAGGTCAGGATCAGTACATTTGAAACAGATGAGTCTTCTAATTTCTAATTTGTCATCCATTTTCCCCTGAGCACAATTGAATATTGCTGCTCAGAAAATCTGAGGAGGAGAAAAGAGGGTTGGGGAGACCTTGCTAAGCTTGGCAACTCAGCACACCCAGCATCCATTATTCAGTGCAGAACACGAACAGTTCCTCAACAAGCCCTTAATTCTGAGACTAAGTTTAAATATTCTCTAAAATTTTGCCTAGGATTACAGCTGAATGTGAAGAAGGGTTTCATCATTTGCTGAGAGTCATAGGAAAATAAATAAGTAATTTTGATTTGAGCAGATGAATATTTAAATATTCACAGAATTAAGAGCTAGAAAGAATCACTTGTGGTGAAGTGTCTTGATTGGTCTGAAACAGTGTGATGTTTTCAGTTCAAGCTGTCTGAATAATTTTAAAATACATTTTGAAATACTTTCAAGTGGGAAAGTTGTTTTGTGCTAGAAAAGCAAAATAAACTGCTATCAAAAAGGTCCAAGTACAGTGCTTGAACATTTTCAGGAAATCCTGACCCTGTTGAACTGAGAACTTGGCTATGGGGTTAATTCAACTGTCACCTTCTTTGTTCTGGGACCTGGGGTAGTCCAGAGTCTGTGAGTCTGTGTCCCTCCCAGTTCTCACCAATATTTATTTTCTTCTATATTAAGATTTAATATCCAATTTGATTTTCTTCTTTGCCTCTGTCCACTCCCCTGTCCCATGCATAGGCTGTTGCATACAGAAGCCCATCTGTGAGGGATGTCAAAACCTCATCAAATCTTAACATGTCCCTCCCCAGGTGACCAGGAGATTCAAATATCTTCATGTGCCGTAGCAGAACATCAGCTCCCCAGTGGGAAGGAATGGAAGCCACCAGAGGAACTGTGAGTCTGTCCTTCTTGTCCCATGCAGGTGGTCCGTATGCAAGTCTTCAGTAACAGACCAACAGCAAGGAAATCAACTTATGGTGATTATTCCCTGCCATATGAGAACACATGCAAAGTTTCCATATGTGAGGGGCAGATTATTTTAATCGTGAAACTTTAAGCTGCTATTTATATCGACTAGAGCTAGCGACATCTGGTGCTTCTGAGCTCAGCCCCTCCATGCAAGGGTTAGTGTAGTTACTTTCTGTACAACAGCATGACTTCCATACCCTCAGACCTAAGGGTATCCCATGAGTTCCTCTAGCTCAGGTCGTGGGCACCTACAGTTAATCTTGAGTATGTACAGGTCTTTAAAAAACACAAACAAGAGAGGAAAGCAAGTGGGGATAATTTACTTCAGGTGTTTTCTTCTTCAACTAATGAAGCTCACTTCAGCATTTGAACCTCCATGACAGCCTACTTGGCTTTTTAGCATATTGCTTGTGGACCTCTTGTATAGGCACTGAATTTTTAATCTCAGTCTCCAAAGTGACCAGAGAAATTTTAGCAGTTTGGCTGGTGACTGCCCAAAGCCGAGAACTCATGTATTTATCCCAAACTGACCTGAGGGTATTTATTGATGGGTAGCTTATATTTACCAAGTATTTCAGGCTCTGTTTGCATCTTCTAATTAAATCAAAGCAACATAATCAACATCGTGCAAACCAGGTCAGCATATACTATTCATAAATTACACAAAGCATCTGTCGTGTGACTAATCTGCTTTTGAAAGTGGGGGGCTGCCTTTGCTTAAGCCTGGGTCTTAAGCTACTGCTTTAGTCCTCCCGTTGTTTGAGAGCACACGATTGGAGGGCAAAATTGCTTTGCTTGTTGGGGTATGAAAACAAAAAGTTTTAAAGATAAAGGTGAGGATTAAAGACTTTATCACTCTTTGGTCTGCAGCTGTCATGTAGCATTGTAAGGAATGGAATTCTGAGCATGCCTGGATTCAACACATCTCCCTTCACCTCTCAATCAATTGTAGAATTTCCCTCTTTGCTTTGACAAAGCAGTAAGAAGAGAATATGAGTTTGGCCAGACTGGTTTGTCTTTCGTACGTCTCCATGAGTGTAAAAGGAGAATCCATTTTAAATAAACGTCTCTATAGGGTTCTTTTATGGTCTCCTAAATGGTGTCTATCAACAGAGGAGCCATTGCTTCTGGTAAACAGCAACACCCCTCTTAGCACCTTCATTTTCCAGGCCTGATTCTTTGCAGAATGGTCAAGTATGTTCCTGAGAGAAACACGATCAAGGGAATATGTTAATGTCTGTGTTCTTTAAAAGCTGCTTCTCCTCTGATAATATTCTGCTTTATCAGTGGAAAAAAGCAGGCAACCAACTTCCATAAGGGCTGCAACAATGGACCTGTCAATCACCTCAGCATTTTAACTCTGCAAAAAAGTAAATGGGCTTGTTCAGATCTTCTAGGGACTTCTTGCTCTGCAGTTGCATATATTTGCATAGTGATTCACAGATACACACATGCCAACAGCCACTTCTGTGAGCAGATGTTGACAGAAGCATCAACAGAAGTATCAGAGTTAGAAGAACAAGGATGTCTTTCTGCATGCACAGAGAAACGCATAACCCAGTAGTCTGCTGGAAATTTCAGTTCTGCCTTCCAACACATGCATGGAGTCACTGCATGTTAATCCGCCTTTGCAGGGGTTGTAGGGGTCTTGATGCTACTCAGTGTTATTGAGCAAGAGTTCCAAATAAGAACCAGAAGGGTTGTGCCGGAGTAACATCAGTAGTAGACTCCATATTTTATGGCCCCTTATTAAAAAAAGGCAACGTTCAATTTAAACTGGCATGTTTGTCAAGTGATTGGATGTGCTCTCAGTCATTATTGTAACTAGAACAGGGTAAATGCTGAGATAATCACCTAAAACTTCAAACCTTTGGTGTGAGCTGTTGTAATAACAGGTTTGAAGGAGTCCACTCATTCATATATGTATGTATGTGTGTCTGTGTGTGTAAATATCTCTCCCTTGTGTGTTGCTGTTTTTAAGATGATATATGGTACCTACCTAATGTCCCTACAGAACAGGGATGTTCAGTGGAGACATGTCATAGACTACTGTGATGTAGCAGGTCAGAGCAAGTTTTGAATCAGCTCTCTGCATCTTTTAAGCAGCAGAACTATTTGTTAGCTAAAAAGTGGAGATAACCTACTTTGCTGGTGACAGAAGCAAAGGAGGTTTTTATAAATGGCAACACGTTCCCAGACATGAAAGTATTTTTCAGACCAAAATGAAATTAATCAGAGTGGAGGCCAAACTTAGAGAGAAATGTGTGTAATTCTCTGCTCCTCTTATTCTGAAGCAAGTCAACAATGCTACTACTGTTTCTAGAACAAAACCTGAGACACGCTTAGACCAGAGATTGTATTTTATTTTAGGTTTCTATTGTGATCAAGGTGGATTCTGCCCACTTCTCTCTTTTTCCCACATTCTCGTTGTTCATTTTTCAGATAGCATGCAACCAGCATTCTCTGAACTGTTTGATTAATCAGGGTATGAAGTACTGGAAGTATTTTCTTCTTTTTAGTACTTTTCATCATGCTTTGCTTCTCATTTGTGCCCAAGAAAGCAAAGTTTTCATCACCAGAAACAGTCTAATAACATTTCTTCTTTTTTTTAACATGGTGAATCATCTGAAGCAGATCCTTATAACCCAGACTTCTCCTTACATTGTGGTCAGGATGTGAGTGGCTTGATGAGAGCATCCTGCTTACAGACACAAGAATAGGGTTGACAGTTTTCTTTCTGGCCCTTTATGATGGGTGTTTTCCATGATGGGGTACCTTTTGTTTTCTCTCACTTTTACTAGAAGCCATGCTCAATATAAAGTTAATCAGCCTAATTGTTTTGCAGCATCCTTATTCATTTCAGAAAAACTCAGGAGGAGTAATTTCTATCACTTTTATGTAAGAATTTCTCCCAGGATAAAATTTTTATCATGGTGGCTGACCTGTTTCAGAGATGCAAGTTCTTGAGACACTGCTGTTGAAATATAACCACCAACATTACGTTCCAGACCATGTTCTTTTTCTTAGATACTTAGTGTTTCAGTCTTCTTCCAGTGTCTGAATATATTGGGGTAACTGTGGCACAGGCTTAAAGCAGGGTCCCCAAATTCAGTCAGTGACCACCTCTCCTGCTGCCATTAGAGAACTCAACCACAGCAGTCCTGTTCTGTTGGACTCTATTTGTTCAGGATTTATAGGATTGACTCATAGTGTAACAAAGAGCTAGAACGAAAACAAGGCACACTATAGAAGCGAACCTGCCTGCAGGAGAGCTCAGGCCTTCTGATAGTGCTGAGTTTATCAAGGATTTCTGGGAATTATAAGGACAATAACTTACCTGCAGATTTCTCATCTCTGTTGTTTTCTGGTTACCTTCTTCAGCAATTATGTTTTGCTAAGTAGAGGACTAAACAGTAACACAGGGAGCAAAAGTCACCTTGAGACTTGTTGAAGACGCTAAAATATTAACTGGATACTTTGGAGTGCAGCGAGTCTGAGCTGGCTGATGTCAAGAAGTGCTATTCAATAGATTCTACTAAGAATAAGCATGGCTGCAGCTATTCAGTTTTTTTAATTGAGAAAAAGGCAAGTTTTTCAAAAGTGCTTTCTCTGGGACTGTTTAAGTGATGAATCTCCTTTCCTTTATCATGAAAATAAACTCACTTTATGGCAGGGTCATATAACCAACTATAACCAATTCACTTCCATGTATCAGCCCACAGACTAAATGAAGTATCATTACCTCAAGTTGGACCTGGGGAGGTTTAGCTTGAGCATTAGGAAAAATTTCTTCACTAAAAGAGTGGTCAGGTATTGGAACAGGCTGCCCAGGGATGTGGTGGAGTGACTGTTCCTGGAAATCTTCAAAAAATTGTGTAGGTATGGCTCTTAGAAACACGATTTTGTGATAATGGCGACATTGACTTGGTGGTTGGACTTACTGATCTTGGAGGTCTCTTCAAACCTTTATGATTCGAAGATCACAATCTCTTTGGCTGTGATTATAAAAAATACCTTTGCCCTGTGCTTAGTGACAGTGAGAAGTTAACAAGCTGATTAAAATGTGAATCTTTCATGCTCTATTTATTTATCAGAGCATCTGAAAACTCAAGGTATGGTTATAGGGCTGTATGGGCACCAAAAAAGAATGACTGTAATTAATGATAAGAAGCAAAAGGAGAAAATGAATCTGTAGATTCTTAGATTTCTTGGGTGAGAAATGAGATCACAGGAAGCCCTGACAGCATCATTTGTAAGTTTTGGGTTGTTAAGACTGCTGCTAAAGTAATCACAAAGGAGC
This sequence comes from Upupa epops, assembly GCA_013397515.1. Classification (NCBI taxonomy): domain Eukaryota; kingdom Metazoa; phylum Chordata; class Aves; order Bucerotiformes; family Upupidae; genus Upupa; species Upupa epops. The sequence continues at coordinate 132,866 of VZRI01005834.1, read as the reverse complement.
TTTTCACTTAAAGCAAACTTAAAGCTTCAGAAGGATGGATAAAATCCAGGACAATGGAGATTTTTGAGGGGCAGACTGGTGAAAGCAGAAAATGCCTGACCTGACAATCTTGTCATGCAATAATGGCAGAAACAATTTATTTGAAGGAAATCAGCTCCTCAAGCATCGGTTATTCTAAGTACTGAAGTACAACCTTAAACTCACTCTTGTGCTGCAGAGCACTGGAAGAAGGTTTGACTGAAAACTTGCTCTTGAGTGAGTTCTGAAGAGTTACTCTGAAGTTTGAAAAAGTCAGGTATTGAGTTGCCTCTCCATCCTCTGTTGTCCTCACGCTCCAGCCTGGCGCTATTAAAGAATTCCCTTTCACTGGAGGGAACGGCGTTTTGCCGACGACAATGCCAGTAGTGCTGGAGACTGGATAACTACTTCCTAGTTGTTAATGTGATATTTAAGACTGTAATTCCCATTTCGCGCTCTATAATTTAGGTATTAATCCTTGACTCATCCTTGACATTCTGCTTTACACCTACCAGTACTTTGGTGCACAGTGTGTTTTGGAATTTAACAAAATTAGATATACTGCACTTTGCCAGAGAATGACTAGAGGAAAGAAAAAAAGTACTTTTTCTCTTAAGCTAGCTGAGTGAAAAGCACACTTCGGCAGTTTTAGCAAATCTGTGTGTGCCACGGCAGCTCTTTCAGCATTTCATAGAGGCTCTGTGTCCAGTGGAGATAAAGGAACTATGCAGACAGGTGAAACGGCTTTAGCTTCTCATCTAAATTTGGGCCACTCACTGCCAGAAGGCTCTTGAGGGCCTGTGGTGTGTCCAGAGAAGGGCAACGGAGCTGGGGAAGGCTCTGGAGCACTAGCGGTCTGACAAGCAGCTGAGAGAACTGGGAGTGGGTGTTGAACTGGAGAAAAGGGAACTCTGGAGAGACCTTCTCACTCTCTGCAACTGCTTGAAATTCAGGAGGTTGGTAGCAAGGAGGGGTTAGATTTCATCTCCCAAGGAACAAGCAACAGGACAAGAGGAAACAGCATCCAGTTGTGCCAGGGAGGTTTAGGTGTTGGCCCTGTGGAACAATTTCTGACTCAAAGGGTTGTCCAGAATAATGTTGGTGGAATAACACAACTTGTAAATCATCTATTTACTTCCTGAATTGGGTTTAAGGCAGCCACACTCAGTGCTCAGCTGAATCTCTCAGCAAAACCCAGATCTGCAATCAACTGAGAAAAAAAATGCAGCTGGGATGGAGCTGACCCTTCTAGTCAGAGCAGAAGGAATCTGGTGTTGGAGATATGATCCCCTTGATCCAGGTCAGGACTGGGCTCCTCGCAGCTGGCTCTAGGTTTAGTTTTATCCTGTTCAGAATATTTGTTAGCCAACCCAATCTGAATTGCTGTTTACTCTTAATAAATTATCTTCCTTTCTTACAGGGGTGAGGGATAGAAGAAGGGTCTTTCCACTGTGACTACCTATCATCTCAGGGCCCTTCTGTCTTTTCCCTTTGGAGTCAGCTGCTCAGTCTCAGTCTCACCATTACCCTAGCGCAGCTTCAGAAGGTGAATGTGATTCAGAGGAAGCAATCAAAATGTTGATGATAGAAGTTCTCAGAGAGAGAAGGTGGTGAGAAGTCCAGGACTAGATAACAGGACTTCACTTATTACAAAACCACCTGAGTTGTAAGAGTAGAGAAGTTGTGGATGAGAAAATGAAAGGATATCTTATAGGCACCTTTTTATTTTTGATGTAACCACTAATGGCAATATCTGCCTCTGTCCCAGCTCTCCAGGCCATTGCAAAATTCAATAGACTAAGCAGTGTCCTTTTCTGAAGTGACAGAACTCACTGTAAAACCTTTGCAGAAGACAGGCAGGGCTTGAAGAGGGCCAGACAGATACTCTCTTCAATAAGAAGAAATTGGTCAGCTGTACTTTCCAAAGGTTCTCATGATTTGGAATATCATGGTAGCTTTTAGTCCCCTAGAGAGGACTATAGTTCTCCTGTCGGCAAAGTAACTGAGTATGTTATTTCTTTGTGAGACATTCCAGTTACACTGTCTCAGTCAATTATTCATGATAAGCACTGGAGGAAAAGAAGGAGGAAAAAAGTTCAATTTGCAACAGAGCAATTGGGTGAATTTAAGGAAATTATAACCCTAGGGGTACTCTAACAGTAGAAAAACCTACCAGGGAGGTTGTGCCACCTTTCAAGGGTTTTAAAGCGTAGGTTATAGAAGCATCAGCAATAAATGAGCTTGGTGGGGTTAATTAGAATCATAGAATCCTTAGGGATCAGAAGGGACCTCGAAAGATCATCTAGTCCAATTCCCCTGCCACGGCAGGATCACCCAGACCAAGTTGCAGAGGAACATACCCAGGCGGGTCTTGAACATCTCCAGAGAAGGAGACTCCACAACCCCCCTGGGCAGCCTGTTCCAATGCTCTGTTACCCTCACTGGGAAGATGCTGCTTCTGGTATTTATATAGNTGGACACAATACTCCAGATGTGATCTCACTAGTGCAGAATAGAGGTAGAGAAGAACCTCCCTCGATCTGCTAACCACCCCTTTTCTCATCCCCTCCCAGGATGCTGTTGGCCTTCTTGGCCACAAGGGCACATTGCTGGCTCATAGTCAACCTGCTGTCCACTAGGACCCCCAGGTCCCTTTCTCCTGCACTGCTCTCCACCAGGTCAGTTCCCAGCTTCTCCTGGTCCTTGGGGTTGTTCTTGCCCAGATGCCAGACTCTACACTGACCCTTGCTGTACTTCATTCCATTTCTCTCTGCTCAGCTCTCTAGCCTGTCCAGGTCTCACTGAATGGCAGCACAGTCTGCTGGGGTTGTGCCTGGGTGCAAAGTGATTAGTCAGCTTTCTCACCATCCCTGTATTTCTGTGAATCTCTGTTGCTTCTGATCGTGTTTGCTGTCCTTTGATTGATCTATTGACTTTATGCTGTTTGTCATTTAGGCTGCAACTGCATCAGCTACTGCCTTCAAAGACTTTTTCCTACTACAATACTTCTTTTCCTGGAGAGCACACTACCTCTCTCTCCTATTAAGCACATAGTATTTGAGTGTTCCAGCCCTTGCCTCCTCAGGCTCTTACAGCTGTTTCCAGCAAATTGCATTTTCTCATGGGCTCCAGGCTTTGAGAAGAGAAATACAGCCCAGGAGTTCACGTTTGCAGAGATACAAATGTTAATGTCTTCCAACGAGCACCGCTCGCAGGGGTCAAACTGCAGCCATGCAGGCATGGGTGTAAAGCACACAATGATTTCAGTGGTGCCAGAGTTTGACCAAGGAGCAAGTTGTGTGCAACAGACAGCTGCTATGGATAGTGTCCACCTAGTCCCTTTGGGTGGGAATACTTTAATTTAGTCATGCTCCATAGGCCTGAGCCAAGTTTAGCGTTCTGCCTTATTCTACAGCCAGCAACTTGTTGTTGTGTGTGGTGAGTCTCACCAAAGCCTCCCTGTGAGCTATAGATGCTGAGCCACCACAGGAACAAACCAAGCATCCCTTTGGACTTAAAGGAGGAAAAGGATTCTCAGGGTGAGCTTATTTTTGTAGGTTCTTTGTATGAGGCGGGATGACTCTGAATTTAATCTCTGGGGTAACAGTTTTTAGTTGCTGACCATGAAGAGAGCCCAATGTCCTTCCCAGTGGAAGGACCTCCTTGAGTCCTCGAGCAGAACCAGGGGTGATGGCCCAGCTGGAGCTCCAGTTGTCATCTGGCCCTTAATTCTTGTTGGATTATGTTGTGAGTTGTTCACAGAACTCTGTGACAAAGTGTGTTTCTTACATGGCTTGCTAGCAGGAAGCAACAGGTCAAAAAAGGGGTTTCATCATAACACTAAAACATCATAAATACCAAACCCCCTACTACAGTCAGTAGTCACATCTTGTGGTTCCAGAAGGATAATATTTTGAGGCTAGACTTTGCAAAGGCATAGCCAAGTCCTCTTAAATGTAGCTTTCTGTGTGGTTCCTTTGCTGGAGGGTACCTGGGTAGACCTTCAACTCACTGAACCACAATAGAAGGCTCTAGGTAGTTGCCAATGTTCTGTGCCTGCTGGAGGACTAGCACAAGGAAAGATGGTTTAGAGGAAGCAGCTTGCTCCAGTCACCACTGTTATGATTCTGTGCATCCTCACCTCCATGGCAGAGGCTGAGTTTCCTGGGTGCACCCCAACAGACACTGTAAAAGTAATTTTCCTAAGTTGGTGCTTCTCTCTTCCTTGGGTCAGGTGGACCCCTTTCACACTTGAAATCCCTGCTTAAGGAGATACCTGGGAGACATGTGGCAGACAGGATGCTTCTGTTATAACAATGGCAGAGATGTTGTATCATCACACAGTAACTCTCTTCTTGCTTGTCTCGGTTGTTTCATATCTATAAAACCATAGATGTGGGTTTATGAGTTTACATCCTACAAAAATATCTATTTCTTTAGATCTGAACTACTTGAAACTGAGAATCTTTTCCGTGCATGTTTGACCACTTCAAATTGGGTAACAGAAAGAAGATTGTATTTCCTAGGATGCTTGTATTTAATAATGCTTTTTTTTGCACAGTGCTCAGCTCTGTTTGAGACAGGAATAGATAAAAAAAGATGTAAGGAATAGAGAACAGCGAGGCAGACGATCTGGGCAACCAAATAATAACCACAAGTGTGTTGTCTGTTACAGGAGCCCCTTAATGCAGAGCTGTAAGCAATGAGTACATCTCTGCTTCTGAAAAGGAGATTAAGAAAAACCCCATATTGCTTTTACCTTCTCATAATGTACTTTTAATATTTTAAGTCCTGAGTTCAAGTTGACTTTAAGTAACTTCTAATGCTGTGAGGGTCTAGGCAGAGGATTTCCAGAGACTGTTTTGTAGCTTTGACCGTTCTGTAATAGGGACCCCCTGGTTATTAAATCCTGTCTCTGCTGCTGGTTTTATCATTGGTGCCGGATTGCTCCTCTTTCCTGCAGACAGTTGTCAGCTTGAATGCCAGGTATTCCAAGACTACACATCTGACCGTTCAGACACGGTATTTTTGGCTTTTGCTAATTTCCTCAACTGCTTTTCTTATTTTTTCCCCAAATCACTATATTTTAATTGGTCACTTGGGCGTTTTTTTGTGTGTGTGTGTGTGTGTGTGTGTTCGGTGACGTTGAACCTCTGATGTGTGTCACTTCAGAGCCCTTCCCAAACATTGTGGGCGTCATGGAGCAATTTTAGCATAAAAAAGAAGAGTATAAGTAGAGATGGCGGGGGAGCAAATTACATTTTGTATATATAGTATTAAATGCTTCCATTAGTTGCCATAGGGATGGGCAGAAGTTGGTCTGAAATGACAGCTTTTCTGATGCTTGATGTGTTTTAAAAAGAAAACATTGAGGGGGGGGGAGAGGTTTATTGTTACTATTACCCTGGGAGTCTTTCATAGGGGAGGGGGAAATATTAAAGTCGTATTTCTAGAAAAAAAAAAGAGAAAGCAGTGGGGCTACATCAGCAGACCAGGCATCACTTTCACCTCTCTGCAGTCACTGACCTCTACAAATCTGTGCCTGTAATTCCACTGCTGCTGGGAGCTTCATGTTTCCTTCTGTTGTGCAACCCAAGAGCTACTATGTCAAACTCTTCTCCTGAGCAGTACTTTTAGTAAGGTAGCAACCTGAGGAGCACCACATCCTGCAAATACTGCCATGCACACCCCAAAGGCCTGCGAGGAGTGGCTGAGGGTGCTGGGGCTGGTTAGTCTGAAGGAAGCTAAAGGAGACTAGCCAAAAGGATGTTGTAGAGAGGTGGGAGTTGATCTCTTCTCGCAAGTAACAATTGATAGGACAAGAGGAAATGGCCTCAGGTTGCCCCAAGGGAAGTTTAAGTTGGACAGGAGGAAAAAGTTCTCCATGGAAAAGGGTCCCCAGGCCTTGAAACAGGCTGCCCAGGTTAGGGGTTGAGTTGCCATTCCTGGATGTGTTTCACAGTCATGGAGATCTGGAGCTTAGGGACAAGGTTTAGTGGTGCCCTTGGGACAGCTTGGGGTAATGGTTGGACTTGATCTTAAAGGTCCTTTCCAACCTAAACATTTTTATGATTTTATGATTACAGCAGAACTGGTGAGACCTGATTGCCTGGCCTTTCTATTTGTTCACATTAACAGTCACTTGGCTTGAATATTGGAAATAAGAGGGAAGCAATAACATTTAGTGCTTCTGACAGTGGTCCCTAAGAGAAGGATCTGCCCTGTCAGGAATGAAACCGAGGCATTCACTGCACTTACTGAGTCTAATCTAAAGTCATTGGACTTCCCATTGATTTTTAGTAAGGTTTTAAATGAGCATCCATGAAATGAAAGTTTAAAAAAACTTTTTTAAAAACTCTGACTTCTAGGCTGTGCTACAAGTGCTAGTTTTCTTCATTCTCCCAATGATAATGTCTTATTAAAATTAGCCACCAGCTGGGGGGTACTGAGCAAACACTCACTTTGAGAAGACCACCCAGGGACTGTGAAATGTCATTTGTCTGGTTGATTATTTGCAGTGTGCTGGGACACGCTGTTCTGTCAGCTCTCAGGGTACACCTCTCTCATGGGGGTACACCTCACTAGCATGTTTCTAATCATTAGTGAAACTTGGGCAACAGAGGAAACACATTATTTTTCTTCTCAGGTGGGTGGACTGAAAGCTCAATGCACACAAAACACTGGACCTGTCCTCAGGTGATGTTGGTTTTCTTCAAAAACCATCTCTAATCTGTTGCTGTTAGAAGAAAACGTGTGGAAGCTGTTTTGTAGCGGAATGCAAGTTTTATGTAAGTCCTACAAACTCTTGCTGATGGTACAAAGAGGTTTTGCTCAAAGGCAAGCAGAAACTGCTTGAAATCACGAACAACACACAGGGTTCGAGTGATCTGCTCAGCCTGTGTGGTGGAAGAGGAGGAGGATGTGGGCAGGAAGCCGACATGTCTGAGGAGACACAAGAGCTAGCGTGGCCCCCATCGTGCTAGTGGAATACGTAGCTGTGAGACAGATTCCTCTTTTAGGCCATGGTTTTAGGCAGAAGTTACTTGACAGCTTTACAGTCACACTATTATTAAAAAAGAATTAGGTTCTCCTGGCTTGTTGTCTTGCTCATCATTTTGACATTGCATGCAACAACTCCTTCCATAAGGAATATGGCACCATGTATATATACTCACCCATGTGAAATGGGCAAAAATATCCAACTTCTGTACTTAAACTGTGTCCAAACGAAGCTAAAGATACCCACTTGCTCTAGAATAACTCTAGTTATTGTACAGTAATACTTTCAGTATCCCTGGACACTTATCTGGATAATGTAGTCAATCCTAGCCCTGTTTAATTATAAGACCTATAAATAGATATTCCTACTGCAAAGGTTTTGGCTCCTCAGCTTCTCCAGAGCTGCACAGGGCAGGAGATATAAGACAGGTGGATAATATATACTCAGTTCTCATTGTTGGGCTGTCTTCTTAGGGAAGTTAATCCTAAAAACCATAGGCCAAAAAGTTTTGAAAACTCTATCAGAAGTTGACACAGTCTTTGGAGGAGAGCACAGTGAAGAAATAGGAGAGAGGATTGATTTTTATGCAAATGATGCTGAGACTGGCATTCATATGCATTATTTTTATCTATGCACAGTGCCCTATGAATATTAAATCTCATTATGTTATTTGAGGACTACACCTTGTAACTTCATTAATACTCTGTCGTTATAACTTTGCCTTGCATAGAGTCAGCTGGCAAGAAGTCATTGGATTTTGTTCTGTTGCAGTTCCTACATGAGTATCACTCATAAACCCCTCACTGCCTATCCTGTTTAAACCAACAATCAGCTGACACTAGATCCAGAAATGAAGTCCTCACAGGCCATCAGGAGATGTAAATACATGTTTGTTTACAGTTTCTCTGGGCTGGTTTCCTCTTTCTTCCACTGAAGATGAATTCTGCTACCCACAGTAGTGCAAACTCAAGGTGTTCCCTATACCCCCTGGCCAGTCACACTGTCCTTTGAGCAGGAAACAGCTCAAGCTCTGAGTGACTGCTTCGCTCAGGAAGGCAGGCACAGAGGATGGATTGTTTCGTTGTCTGTCTGTCACAATTGCCAACTTTCCCTTTGAGTCTAGAACTCCTTGAGAAGTGAGTAAGAAAATGAAAGGGATGCCTCCAGCACCATGACTGCCCCATGCTGGTGGGGCAATGGAAGAAGGTTTAATGAAGAGCTCTGCGTTTCTTTACTTCCACCAAGTCACCCATGGGAATGAATTCAGGAAAGTTTCTCTCTCACACTCCTGTATAGTTTGGTATAGAAATAAAAAACCAAATCTGGTCATGTTACTGACGAAGATGATGAAGGTTTATTAGTGCAGAAGAATGTCTGCCTGTATAAGGACTGGAGAATTAGGCTTTAACATACGTGTTCTCCCCAAATTGTTCTTCTCTAGGATGTTTATCATATAGTTATGACTTCAACCTCTCCTCCCTCAAACGAAGGCGTATCAAACTGCCATACATCATCTGAGAATAGACTTTCCATGCAGAATAACTCACCTTTGTTCTCCATGACAGCACTTGGGAAGATTTTTCTCAACTACCAACTTCTCAAACTTCTTGTTCATGGCACAGGATGCCACCTATTCTCAAACTCATCCATTCTGCACTGGATTCCATGTAGTTCTTGCTTTGGAGATAAAAAACAAGAACATGATCCTGGTGCTATGAAAGCCCAAACCTTCCACTGAGTTCAAGAGCCAAGACTACGTTTATGCTGTCTTTGGTGTTCCTGGGTATTGATAATTTTTGTGACAGAAACAGTAAAAATCAAAACCTCTGCCCCAGGAGAGCCTCTCCTGGACACCTCTCAGAATTCCAAAGTAGTTTCAGCCCGAGGACCCCAAGAGGGAGTTGTGCAAAACTGCAGAAACTTCTGAAAGCAGTGCCGTTATTCTCTGTCACTGCAAAGCGTCTAGATCGCTCACTGGAATATTTTTGTGGTTTACTGTATGTTGTGTGCATCATAATATTTGTCTTGCATTACAAGTAAGAAATAGAGAACATATTTGTGTCCTAATTTTGCTGGATATACTCTCTTTTTAATATATCTCAGCGCAAGGCCAATAATTATGATTTCCAAAAAAACCTCAACCCCATTCTTCACAGCTTAGGGGCTTAAACTTTTATATTCTTCCTTTATTCTGAATGTATCCCTCAGGAAACAACTCTCTGTAATAATCACCTTGCCTACACTTTTTCAGTCACACATTACATTCTCTCTCCCACTTTCTTTCAGGTTAATATTAGTGTTTGTCAGCAGCAGACTTTTTTTTTTCCAAGGCTCTGAGTCATTCCGGTAACAGCTCTGTTCTCAACAGAGAGTTCAGGGTAGGGGAAAAAAAAAACCCAGCCCTATGCCTACATGTATCTGACTGTTAGAAAACCAGAAGGCTACTCACTCCTTTTAAATGCCAAGTGTTCAATTACTTTCCTCCTGAGGGTTTGTGGGGTGGGTTTTTTTTGGTTGCTTTTCTTTTTTTTTAATTTGGGGAAAAGTCAAATGTGATGCAGCAGGTTACTTAAGCTCCTGATGAGGAATGTTGGCTTCAGATTGTTCCAAGGCATGACAGTATTTTTCCAAGGACTCCTATAGCAAAGGTCGGTCAGTTGGTTGGTTTTATGGTCTAACTTGGAGAGTTCAGACTCGATCCAGTTCTCTGTGGATATCTCTGTTACAAAACCATTTAGCCTGTTATCCTGAACAGGGATCTGTGCTGATAAGAGCTCCAGTCAATACCAGAGGTTTTGCATGTTTGACTTCAGGGGTTGATAGAGCACAGGGAAGCACTTTCTACAAGTGGAGAGTTAGGAGAGCTGGGACAGAGAAAATCAATGAGGTACAACAAGGGTCAGTGTAGAGTCTGGCATCTGGGCAAAAACAACCCCAGGGACCAGGATAGGTTGGGGACTGACCTGGTGGAGAGCAGTGCAGGAGAAAGGGACCTGGTGATCCTAGTGGGCAGCAGGATGACTATGAGCCAGCAATGTGCTCTTGTGGTCAAGAGGGCCAACAGCATCCTTGGGGGGATCAGAAGGGGGGTGGTTAGCAGATTGAAAGAGGTTCTTCTCTCCCTCTACTCTGCCCTGTGAGACCACATCTGGAGTATTGTGTCCAGTTCTGGGTCCCTCAGTTCAAGAAGGGCACAGATCTGCTGGAAGGTGTCCAGCGTAGAGCAACAAAGATGATGAAGGCAGTAGAGCAACTCCCTTATGAGGAAAGGCTGAGGGAGCTGGGTCTCTTTANTCAAGACCCGTCTGGATCTGTTCCTGTGCAACTTGGTCTAGGTGATTCTGCCATGGCAGGGGGATTGGACTAGATGATCTTTCGAGGTCTGTTCTGATCCCTAATGATTCTATGATTCTGTTTTGGCTGCTGCTGCCCTTCCCTGTGCTGTCCCTGAGGAGCTCTGTTGTTCTTTGGGAACCAAGTCAGCAAACACCATTAGCTCAGGAACTGTGCAGAACTTTCAGAGTGATCCTCAAGGATGTGTGAAGGCTGATCTGGGGGTCATACCTAACTTGAACCTGAGCTGGTTCACTCGTTTTTATTCGACATGTAGTTTTTCCAGCTGAACTGGAGGTGATGGGATTCCATTTCTCAAGGTACTGCTGCTCAGGGCTGAGGCTCAAATCTGAGCCAGTGTTACCATGTTAGAGTCTTTGGGCCAGGTACACAAGGATAAGGATTTCCCTCATGGTGAGGAATGCCACTGAAGCATATGAATTATAGAGGCACTGCTATCTTTCTTGTTGCTAAGTACCCCCTAGTCAGAGAGAGCTCTCAGCATCTGTCACAACTGCTGTGCTGTAATTTAAAGTGAACTGTAAATCCCTGAGATGGATGAAGGTATCAAGATGAATGATCTTGCAATGGCCAGTAGTGAGGCTGCTGGTGAGTTCAATGACTGTGCTTGTCAGTCATGGTGGAAGACGTCAGTACAAATTGAAAGCATGACGGCAAAGGGGATCAGAAGAACACATCACAGGCTAAAGGACAGGTGCTATAAAACATCCTCCAGCATACAAGGTTGGTTGGGTTTTTTCCAGCCTCCTTCTTTCTAAGAGATCCAATACCCCTAGGAAAAAAAAATCCATATTGCTTGCAAACAAGCTGATATGATCCTTGAGTGAGCGAGGTAGAGTGTTCCTTTGTCCTCCAGTTTCCACTCTGCATCTCTGTTGCAAAACTTTCTTCTTTTTTTCTGTTTTTTTCATGGAAGAAAGTCAGCTGGGCTGAACAGGCAACTGGGTCCTGGTCCACAAGGTAATGGATCCATTAAATATCAGAGGACAGCTTGGAGAGTCCTGTTGTTGAGTAGCTGTTACAGCAAATACAAACTCTCCAAAATGCAAATAGGAAGGTGCTAGCAACTCTCCAAATTGCAAAGAAGGTGGCATGCAGAGATCGTGCCACTTGTTTTTTGCTTTAATTTGTGTTTAGGCATGAAAATGTTTGTCACACCTCTGAAAACAGGGACACGGTTTGCATAAGCCAGACACACCACTAAGGTGGCACTGAGAGACGCCTACTCGGTGCAGCCATATTTAGTGGGGTGCCAGTGTAGGAACTGCCATACGAGATCTTACTTGGAGTCCAGAGAGCTCACCCTTGCCTTTGATACTCTGGGTGCTTTTGAGAAGCACGTACAGAATCTTAACAGTAGAGACCCATCAAGTCATCTGCACACGGGGACACTTACTGTCTAACCTTCACCAAAATCCCTTCACTTTGGGGATTTTTCTATCTTCTTGGGTTTCTTCTTAAAAGCTAGACAAATCCTGTGCTACTTGATAGAGCTTTCTGATACAGAAATGAATATTTGATATTTCAGAACCCCGTGACATTTGGTGGTAATGGACTTCAGAGGACATTTACACCTGACCTGTTGAGCAGAATACCTGCAGATGTGGGAAGACTGAGCCTGATTACTTCAGAAATTCTAAGCCTAAATTTTGCTGCCTTCTATTTCAGATTCACTTCCAAAATCAGACTTGGGAGAAATACATTAAGACTTGCTGGAAGAAGCAGGGTCCTGGTCCTCTTGCAAGGGATGTCCATATGACTTAATAGCATGGCCCTTGTTTGCCCCTAGTGCCTGAATTCATCAAGATTCCAAACAATGTGCAGTTCCAGTAATGCTGAACGAGATGGACTGGAAACCACCAGGTGATAACTGGGTGATGTTTCAGTTTATTAACAATCTAAGCCCAGTTTGAAACTCAGGAAAGGCAAATTATCATTGAAAAGATCTCGGCAGAAATATTTCTCTCTGCCATGGTCTCTGGATGTGCATGTTTCAGCTATCATACCATGACATTGTGCTGCTTGATTTATGTTTTTCCTGATGCTTTGACTGAGTAGTTTGTTGCAATGTGCTGCTAAATGGAGGAAAAATCAGAAACGGCATCAGACAACCGCTCTGTATTTCATTCTGGAAAATAGCTGGCAATTATAATTACTCACTGTGTTTTGGGCTCAGAATAAAAGTGGCATTGCACAAAAAAACCCTCAGTGAACATTCATCGTGATTAGAAAATGCTCCATACCTTGGAGTGCAGTGGAGACACACGAATAATTTTAAATGCAAATTGAATTGTGGGGGTAGCAAAGAGAACAGATAAAAGACAGTAAAACAAAGCCTTTCACTTTCCTCAAATTAGCAGGCTAATGTAGTATAAAAAAAAAAGCAGTTCTACTCAGATCTGTGCTAAGAGCTTTCATTTCATCATAATATAAACCAGCAGATCCGTCACCTTTCTCTATTCAGTACTCTTGATTTTGAGGTTGAAGTGAAAATTAGAAGCTGTTCATTCTGGCTCGCAGGCTGGGTTGCATTTGCTTAGTCTCATTCCATGGCAGTAGGATGGAAAGAGGTCAGTAACACTGGTAAGTACTTCTGCATCTGATTTTATTTATTTATTTTTTAAATGAAACCCCTTGCACTGTGCTCTGGCTGTTTAGCTAGCAATGTGTGTTTCCTGCAAAAATAATAAAAGGGCTGTATCGTGTAGTTTGTAAAAGGCTGTTATCTTAAGCAGAATGGCACCGGGAGTGTTAGTGTCGGAGCTCTTACAAGGAAGAAATTGCTTAAAGTAGGAATTCTGTAACAGGGAAAGGTTTCTGGTGAATCTATGCATTTCATAGCATCGTCGGAACATTTTGTGTGTTGCTTTTTCTGTCTGCCTTGCCCAACAAGCAGCACCGGATAAGAAATGAATCTCTTCAAGCTGGTGATTTGCATTATATTTATAACAAAACATTTAACATTCTCATTACCCTTGTGGTAAATGATGGAGAAAGAAGTATTTGACTTCCTGAAAGCAAATTATTAGGCAAAACTCAGCGTTACAGTTAATCATTGTGGAACACTTAAAATAACTCGGAATATGAGATGCAACAAGGAAGATTGGAGTGAAAAACAAAATCTTAAGGAAACTTGCTGTCAGGGTTTTGGTTTTGGTTGGTTTTTTTTTTCTCTGCTTGGGAAAGTTTTTATCAAATCAAAAGCAGGGGCTTAATTTTTCAGTATGAAGGGTGAGGGGGAGTGGGGGAGATGATCGTAGTGTCACCTCCTGTTGCTAAGTAACAACATCTCCTGGCCATTTTTATCTGATAAAGGAAGTCCAGTTGACGTTATGCATTATTCATCAAGAGTTCCAATCAAATAATCAAAATTGTTTGCTTACACTGGGTACATTTAGTAAGATCAAAGAAACCTTCCTTGAAACTCCTGGAGCTTCCACCGCTGCCGGGCAGCTCTCTATACTCTGCAGTAAGTATCTTCTCTGCTTCGGGACTGAATTGCTGAGGAATGTGGAAACTTTTCTCATCAGGATGGGCTTTTGAATTTTAGGGAGAACGGCTGTGTGTTGATTGCTGAAAACCACACTGAAGGGGTAGGGGAAGATCTGGAACCTGGTTTTCTGATTTTTGCAACATAATTAAAGGATCTGCTTGGATCGAGTGGGTCAGACCCCCTGCCCCATACCTTTGGGTTAGGTTTACATAGGAAATGACTAGAGGTATTTCTGTCTGTCTGTCTGTCTTAAAATAAATATTGTGCAGAGCTGCTTGCATGCTGATGGTTATATGCTGTGGCTAGCTCAGGTGTGGAGGAGTGAACAGGAGTGAACAGAAAACAGACTGTTTTCTGCAAATCCTGCTTTTTAATGCAAGTTGTTCAGAGTAGAAGAATATGCAGAAGGTAGCAAGAAGGCTGGAGAAGGGTCACAATAATGTGCCTCACCGCCCAGCTGGGGCAAACCAGGTTCAGCGAACACCTCAGACAGATGTAATCCAGGAGTTAGAGGTTCAGAAGAATGCCAAAAATTACACTTCAGCTAAGAGGCAGTGCTAGGAGCAGCCTACCATTTCTTAATGATTGCTCTTATGTGTTTTATGGACTATGGTGGGATGTCTTGTTTCTGCTTCTGGTCTGTAAGAGGGGAGAGGTAAGGCAAGGGTGGTTTCTGGTCATTTAGGTGGAATGAAATACCCAGAATGTAATGTCTTTGGTACACAGTTTTGGTGACAGCAGCATAAGACCTACCTACAATGTAGTAGTTCCTACTTGGAGCTGCTCGCTGTGGTTCTTGCTAAAGGAGGTCCCTGCCTCAAGCTTTCTGTGATCTTATTTTTAAGAGGAAATGTAACGAGCTGTTGAATCTTCGTGTGCGTTGTAAGAAATTACATCCTGGCTAAAATACAGGTGACTACACTAGGAAAATACTGGGAATCTTTTCTTTTATGTCTTTAGACAAGGAATGAAATAAAAAGCCCTAAAATAGAAAAGGATTCTTTATGAAGTTCTTTGAATAGTGATTTGAAAATGCTCTGACCCTGATATGCCAAATGAAACACTTCAGTGACTGCCTACACAGTTCTTTCCACAAGGAAACTCGCCAGCTTTTCTCTGTCTGATGTCTCTGTAATCTTTCCCAGGAATCTGACTGATCATCCTTAGTGGAGTCTTCTGCACAGACATAAAGCTCCTTCAAAATGGACTACTTTTTGGATGTCGAGTCTGCTCACAGACTGTTTTACAGTCAAGGAGCCCAAGGTAAGACACTCCAGCGCTGGCTCGGGAAATGACTCTTAGGATGTAAAGACAAGGGCCAGGCTTTGGTACTGTCCCACCAAAGCATACAACTCACAGGGAAACACCTTCAAAAAGCATGGGGTGTAAAACAGATCACAAGAACTGGACTTATAGGGTTGTTCTGCCCTCTTGGATTATAAGGGAAAGCTGTGAGAGCTGAAGGGTTCTTGGCAGTTGAAAAAGGAACTCCCAAGATCCAGACTCTGATCTGGGAGCAAAGGGCCAAGTCAGAGGGGACAGAGATGACCTGCTGTTTTCTGTGGGGTCCTTCCCCTTCCTCCTTGCTGGTCCCTGCTGTCACAATCATAACATGGTGTTAATCAAGAATAACTGGTTTGAGAAGCCCCAGGGCAGGGTCTTGCTAGTCTGCACCATCCCCCGTGTGAAACACTGCTCCCCACCAAACAGCAGCAGTGCAGGAGAGGGAGAGAGAAATCAAGGTTCTTTGCTTTAACATGGCTGTGACTTGTTCATGACAGAGATGATATTTTTGGTAGAGTCAGTTCACATTTTTCTCAGCAGCTCTATTTTTGGACAAATCTTGCAATTTCAGAGAGAAAGGCTTTGGTGAGGTGTTTGGGTTTTTTTGTTGTTTTGGTGCTTCTTAAACTTTAAACACCATATTAAATCGAGAAAAACTCTAAGAACCAGGTGATCCTACCAGCCTTTCCTGTTTTTACCTACCCCTTGTTTACCAAAAAGCTGATCCAGCTCTTTCCCACCATTAATTTCATCAGTTGTTAATCAAATTCAAAGTCTGGGCAGAGTTCTGCCTTTCCTGTGGAGGCCATTCTCTCAGAGCAAGACCAAATCCCAGCACACACAGGGGTCAGTGTCACCTTTTAAAATTTGGCTCAGCTGAGGTGCTGATGCCAAACACATTGCATTGCCCAGACAACTTCCACTTTAAGCTTCAGCTCTACATTGCAGGACCCTGGCAACAGAAGTACTTGAGAGGAAGGACGGATGGACAACCTCGATATAGCAATAGGTATGAGAGACAAAACATGGCCTTTGCAGAGTGGTTTCAGGAGGCTTTCACTGACTGAGGTAGCAGTGAACATCTCTGAGGTGACAGAGACAGCTTCAGCAGGCCAAATGATAAACCTCCAGAGCAGAATTTTGTTCAGTCTTTCCTGTAGCAAATACCTTCATCACCATCCTTAGCCCCAAACTTTTTGACAGCAACATCCTCTTCCTCTGAGCTCTCTTATTCCCTGTACACAAGATGAACTCAACCCTACTGATGCAGCCTGTACAGCTCTCGTAACTCCCATTGTCCTTGTACTTTATGCCAAATTTTAAGGCTGCATTCTACAGAAAAGGCATTTCTACAGAATAAGTACCAGTATAGGTTGGGGACTGACCTGCTGGAGGGCAATGTAGGAGAAAGGGACCTGGGGGTCCTGGTGGCCAGCAGGATGACCAGGAGTCAGCAATGTGCCTTTGTGCCCAAGGCCAATGGAATCCCAGGGTGGATTAGAAGGGCATGGTTAGTAGATCGAAGGGTGGTACTCCTACCCTTCTGCCCTGGTGAGTCCTCATCTGGAATATTGTGTCCAGTTCTGGGCACCTCAGTTC
Source organism: Upupa epops (assembly GCA_013397515.1). Lineage (NCBI taxonomy): Eukaryota > Metazoa > Chordata > Aves > Bucerotiformes > Upupidae > Upupa > Upupa epops. The sequence goes on along the minus strand of VZRI01005834.1, from coordinate 116,118 downwards.
CAGAAGAACACAGAACTGCTTGAGAGAGTCCAGTGCAGAGCCACAAAGATGATGGAGTGGAGCATCTCCCTGATGAGGAAAGGCTGAGGGAGCTGAGTCTCTTGAGCTTGGTTAAAGGAGATGGAAGGGTGACCACATTAATATTTATAAATATGGAAAGGGTGGGTGACAGAAGGAAAGAGCCAGGTTCTGCTCTTTGGCATCCTATGACAGGACAAGGGGCCATGGGTGTCAGCTGAACAGAGGAGGTTCCACATAAAGATGAGAAGAAACTTCTTCATAGTGAGGGTGACAGCACTGGAAGGGGCTGGAGCCTCCTTCTCTGGAGATGTTTAAAACTTGCCTGGACATCTTTCTGTGTGACTTGATGTAGGTGATCCTGCTCTGGCAGGGGAACTGGACTAGATGATCTTTCAAGGTTCCTTCCAATCCCTAACATTCTGTGATTCTGTATGAGATAATGGCATATTTCTCCAAACACAGGCAAAAATAACAACTGTCTTTCCTTACCTGCCGTCTGAGAAACAGTGAAACTGTGTTAGCTAGAACTTTCAGGAAAAAATCCCAAACCAAACTACCAAACCAGCCCTCCCTGAGGCAATCCCACAAGCACCTGTTTGATGGAAATACGATGCGTTGCCGCTAGCAAACAGTGCTATCAGGCAGCACGTGCACAGGCATTAAAACTGCCTTGTGGCAGGAGAGAGCAAAAGGCAACTGCAGCACCCTGACATTTAATTAAGAACACGACCAGAGCACACTGAATGCAACATTATTACTTCAGTTATGGTATTAGTTATTGCATTACAAACCACTCTGTCTACTCCTTGTACAACGGGGGTTTATGACCCACTTTACTCTTTCGGTGAGATATGAAGATTTCTGCCTCCTAAGGCTTTGGTCCTCCAGACTAAAAAACAACCCCTGTTTTTCCAATAATCTCACGGTGATGATGTGACAGTATTACAAATGGCAGCCATAAAGTGTTCATTCTCTTCCATACCCACTGCCTGTGGGTGGAAGAGAAGGATTAGGGCCACCAAATGTTGGGAAGGAACTCAAAGAGCTACAATGGCATTGATGGAGATATCAAATACCTGCTGACCTCTCATCTTGTGCAGCTGAACGCAGGGTGCTCTTACCTCAGAGAACAGACTGGAATGGAAGTTTGGCCCCCAGTACCTGACTGGTTCTCTATCTTTTTCTGCTTACACTGACGCCCACAGCTCGTCCCTACTCCTGCAGAAAGCTGCAGAACTGCCTTTGCTACTGTAGGGTAGGAGGAGAAAGGTGTTACCTTATCAGCTGCCTCCTCTCCCATCCTCTCCTTCTGTAGAAGCAGCCATCACCTCACTCCTGTGGGCAGGACAGAGGATGTTTGGCCATTCAGGCTGTTCCAACAGCTGCTCCCTATTTCCTCCAAGGAAAGTGAAACAGGAGGGATGGAAAAGTCACAAAAGCTGGATCTAGCAGTAGGATTATCTTGATTTAGAAAACTTGGTAAATGAAGCCAGCTGGCTCTAGTCTTCACATACAAGCCAGAAATATCCTAAGCTCCACAGCCCTCCCTGACTGTCTCTTCTGTGGCCGTATGTTGGGATCTGGGAGAAGGGGGGTTGTCCTTGCCAAGTGCGTAATGACTGGTGACGTGTCTGCGTGTCCTCACTGAAGACTTTTCACCTAAGGCTTCTGACTAGTCAACCAAGTGGAGAGAAACAGTCCACTTAAAAGTAGGTTCACCTAATCTTAGACATCTTCCTCAGGATAATAGAAATCTTGCCTTTTTCTCTCTATTGACACTTTATTCTCTCTATTGATGATGAATGCTGAGACAGTAACCTTGTGTGAAGGATGCCTGTGCTAATGGCATTTATTTGCACAGAGGAATCACTCGTTGACAGGCAAGATAGGAAAGGGAGTAACTTCCCCAAAACAGGTCAAGTTGTAAATGTGCAGAGCCCCTGTCAGCTGTAGCCTACTTTGCTTCAAAGACATTAGCTTTGATCTTGAAGTTCTACCTGAAGGAACTTCTGCTTTGGGGCATGCAAAGAAAGCCCTTATATGTGACAGAGCTGAGGATCAGCAGGAGCAGGGTACTCCACAGGGGAACATGAAGCAGGAGTCAGCAAGATGGGCAGAGGCAGCAGGCTCACCTGAGAGGTAAAGCACTGAAGCACATGAGAGGGGCAGGTCTGGTGGGGGTCATCTCTAGGTTCAGCCAGGAGTCCAGGTAATCTCACATGGTGATGAGGCAGGTACAGGGATAAACAGGACACCAAGTCAACAGTCTGGAAGTGGGAGGAGTGTGGCCAGCCACAGCCTCACTCAGCAAGTGTCAATGTCACTCCAAAAAGAAGGCAGGAAGCAGCTCCTGAGGCTTCTTGCTGCTTTTCAAAATTCTAATAGAGAAGAATGTCTTCTGTCCAGTATGTTCTAAATAAGGCTTTAGGTACTGCCGTCAAAGGAGAGTCCCCCACTGCAACCTGCCCAGTACTTTTGTCCAGCCCTGAATCTGACGGAAGGGCTCTTTAGCTCTCTTGGTGCCTCTACCAACCCCACATGACAACATGACAGGACAGGCTGTGATGTGTTCAAGCTGCCACTCCTGTAGAGTCCATCTTTGTGTGCTACAGTTAGCCCCTCTGGTCCTTCCTGAGAGTCCAGGCACTGCTTTCAGGCAACTTCTTCCTCGTGGATGAAATTTCTTCTACTTTCCTGGAGATGCATGCATCTCCTGTTTCAGTCTTATCTCTTTCTGCACCAGCAGAGGGCATGAAGCTTAAAATTGACTGTATTAATCGGGCATTTCCGAGATGCTCATACATGCCTGAAAGTTGTTGTCGGTCTGCTTGGTAGGACGCACTGTGCATTTTTAAATAACTGAACCAAACTCTCTCTTAGGCTCATCTTACACCAAGTTTTGTATCTATAAATAATTTACAGACCCACTTAGATTACAGATGCTTTTACTGGTTGCAGCATTCCTGCAGTCTACTTGATGAATGCAAACAGTGAATAAAAAAAGTCAAGTAGAAATAAAAAAGAAATCAAGTCTAGTACATGTGGCCAAGGAATAACAGATACACGAGACTGTACAGACATATAGGGGATGATTGCTCAAAAGACTTCGGGAAATCCTTCTTCTTTTATAGCTTTCAGTGTACTTGCAGGTACTCTTTTAATTCCACCTTTCCCTCTCACACTGCCTGCACAATATATTCATTTCACTGCGCTTCACTTTTGCTCATTTATTTGAATTCGTATCGCTCTGACACAGTTTAGATCTTTGACCTTAATTGCTGCTGACCACCCAGCGCCACTTCCCTTCTGCTTGTGCGAAGTAAATACTGTCCAGTATCTTCAAAGCTGCAGTATCTCCAGATCCTCATCCAGAATGATTCCACTGCAGACATTCCTTGTGTAAAGTCATATTAAGATACTCCAGCCACCTAAATCCTGCGGTTGATCCGTCCTATAACTGATCATCTTTTCAAAGTTATGTCATTTACAGGTCTTTTTCTATTTTAATTGCTAGTTCTAAGAAACAAAACATGAACAACAGAAGAACTGGCACAGCAAATGTGCACTCCTGATGTAATTTCCCTCTCTGTAAATCCCAGAGACACTGAGCCATCTCTATGCATGTGCTCCTGTGTCCATGTAGGAAACACAGCCTATAAATCATTCTTCATAAATGACAAATTATGTCCTCTAGGGCTTGCATGCATGTTCCAATCTTCCTTTCCTGCCAGTCATACTCAGTCATTTCCCACCTCCTTTCCTTCAAATATTCTTCTTTATAAGTTGCAAGTAAAAAAGACAAAAGGGAAGTGGCATTAAATCAGTCCTAAAGATCTTTTCTTTCCTGGTAAACATCTAACTGGAGCCACTGCTTGATCTGCCTTTAAAGAAGAATACTCACCATTTAATAATTACTTCTATTTCTATGAAATACCATGTCTGAGTGCATCAAAAAATGCCTGAAATAATGTTTTTAAAGGTTTTAGTTAGCCAAAAATGCATTTCCCTGTGCAGTATCTACATGTTACGCCCTGATGAATCTTCCCACAGAAGCATTGTTTCCTCTGAAATTTTTCCAACGTTTACTTCAAATTTCTAGTCATTTTTGAAAACTCTGTTTGGTGATGCACACAAAGGGGAGATAATCATGGTTGTCACAGTACTGTATAATCATTACTCCAGGAAACCTTTTCCAGCAGCCACCGACCTTTAGTAAAAATGAACACAAGGCAGATCCTAATATTTTGACCCTAAAGGTAAAAATTATTTATAAACAAATACAGAGGAAAGGATGTTTTGCCTCTCTGTTTACCATAACTGTTTAAATTAGATGAGGTTTCTATTCCAAAAGATTCCTGTGCTGCCAGCCAGCCAGCCCTCACATGCAGAGATGCCCTTCCACTGACTCAACTACAGTTAGATCACACCAGTTTAAAAAGACAACTCATAGTCAAAGAATGGTTTGTGTTGGGAAGGACTTTCAAAGGTTATCCAATATAATCCCCTGCAGTAAGCAGGGACATCTCCAACTAAAGCAGGTTGCTCAGATCCCCAAGAATACAGTGTGATGTGGAATGAGGCTTCTCCAACCTCTCCAGGCAACCCGGGCCAGGGTCTCACCACCCTCAGTGTAAAAAATTTCTTTATATTCAGTCTGAATGACTCCTCTTTCAGTTTAAAACTGTTGGCCCTTGCACATTCATTAGAGGTTCTGGTAAAGTCTTTATCCATCTTGCTTACAAGCCCTCTTTGTGTGTTGAAAGGCTGCACTAAGGTCTTCCTGGAGCTTATTGTCTCTGCTGAACACCCCAAACTGTCTCAGCCTGTCTCACCCCAAACTCTCACAGCAGAGGGGTTCCATCCTCTGATAATTTCCGTGGTCTCCTCTTATTCAGTGGTTTTATGAGATGATTTTTACAGTGCTGACTTCATATACAAATACACTTTATTTAAATGGAAGATTTACACAAAATGCTGCATAGTGGAAATTTTCCACTCTCTTTTGTCTTCATTATTGCACCTCCCTCTTAAAAGGGAGACATAGTTTACAGTCGAGTTGTTGTGTTTACTTTAGCTTAATCCAAATAGTTGACCCCATTAAATCAATTTCAACTCTTGCCCTTTGCTTTTACTTCAAATTCAAATTCTTTCAGCCAAAGCTTGAAAGAAACCTACTTAAAGCCAGGAAATAAATTAAGGTAGACCAGAAGCAACCACTACCCCCAGCAGCACAGATTTGCTTGTTTAGTAAACTGCCTAATGCCGCAAATTGGAAAAATAGAGCGTGACAGTTCTCATTATCTTATACTAATTATACTCTATCATACCAAACACCAAAGTCAGGTTTTAGGAATATAAAGGCTTATGATTGACAGTTATTAGTTGTAACTCCAAAAAAAACTTTTAGCAGAAAGCACTGCAGTTATCAGGCAGCAGAATGTGCTCTTAGTCACTCTCAGTTGTTCTCTCCAAGGAAGGAAAATAGTTTGGTTTTAGATATTTGAGGTGTGGTGGCTCACAAAAGCTCAAAGATAATGATTGTTGTGCCAGGTAATGCCTGAACAACAAAAGACATATCTAGGTGATTCTGCAGAGCGGTTGCATTACATGATCTTCAGAGGTCCCTTCCAACTCCCACTGTTCTGTGAATCTGTTTAGGCTCCTGGACAGGACAGGGTCACACATGAAAGTTAATAGTCCCATGCTAAAGGTAAGGACAGGCTTTCAAGCTGAAATTCCCTTTGTAGCCATATAGGAGGTGGAGGGGAAAGAAACACACTAGGAAGTTACTTGGGCATGGTGCTCACGATCTCAGCTAGATCCTTCTTTGTGTTTGTGATAACCTTCATCTATGCAGAGAGAGAAGCGAGGTGGATATATTTAGAGAAGCTCTTCTGTTTCCAATTTTTAATTTCTAGGCTCAGCACCCACAGCACTCAACAGCCACTCATAATCACATTCCACATAAAACCCACCCTCATTAAAGGGATGTTATCAAGGCTGTAAGGTCAAGCACTGAATGCTTCAGCAGTGCCAGCATGAAGGTTGCCTCTGCACCATTAATTCAGCCTCCTTATCTATATGCATTCTAGTATGGTCTCTAATTGCTTGATGACTCTGTAATTTTTTACTACCCTACCATTTGCTTCATCAGTGCACAGAGTGGGCAGTGCTTGCTTAATGAGCCAGTAATAAATATTTTGATTTCTCCCCCTTGAAGGCATGGCCCCAAGCCATTTCAACCCTCTTCAGAAGATAGAAATCTTCATGTCCTCACAGGCTTTTCATCGGTGCCTCACTAAAGTATATGAATACTTTACAAATATTAATGAATTTATGTCTTGACAAAATCCTTAGTGAAAGAAAATTATGCTTCTCCCTGTTTCACATCTAAGACATAAATCAAGACAAGAAAGGGAGTTTAGAAATAGTTGCTCTAGGGATCTCACCATGAGTCCCAAGCAGAGTTGCCACTGATTTCTGCAAACCAAGGAACATTTAAATACTTCCATTACTCAAGTGTCACAGCCTCAAAACCAGTATTTGAAAAGAAGAGGGACTGCAGCCCTGGAGAAGCTGAGAAAAGAGTGGCCTTAGTGGACAAACAAGGAACTTTGCCCACGGAATGAGTGGCTAGAACAGAACTATAACCTGTGTCTTTGGGGGTTGCAGTCTCTCAGTGGCATCATTCAGTGCAGCCCTTAAATTCTGCACTGTGAGGCAGAGCAAACAGCTGCTTCTATTAACGATCCATTGAGTGATTGACTTTTTTCCCCTCTTCCCTTTTCCTCCTCCTTTCCCTTTCTCTTTTGTACTGCATTTCTTCTCTTCATTTAATCTTCCTTACCAGCTCGTCGGGCAACTCTCCTCACCGTACCCACTCTGATGACAGCAACCACTGATGATGACATAGACCGGAGACCCATCAGAAGACTCCGATCCAAGAGTGACACCCCTTACTTAGAAGAAGCCAGGATCTGCTTCAACCTTGACAATGGTAAGACCTTTCCTTCCCTAAAAAACATACGATGTCAGTTAAAGACTCTTTTTGAGAAGGAGGTGAACAAGGTGATACCTCCTCGTTTGCAAGTGGTAAGATGGTTCATCAGACATCCAAGATTGTCACAGACTAACCACAAGAACCTGCATGTGTGTGAACAGAATCCACTTCAAAGTTCTCCTGCAAGTACTAACTAAATATTTCTCCCTGTGTTTTTAGTTAGAGTGAGCCGGTGAGATCAGAGCAGAAGAAAATCACTTTGCAGACAAGATATTTGGAGCTTATCCACTTCTGGTATCCAGAAATATGAAACTTCTTGAGTACATTGATTAATGGATTAGAGTTAAAGGCAGATTTCAGTTAAATCCAACTTGACAATCGTGGTCAGGTCCCAAAACCTCTATAGTTTTAATTGGCAAAAGTGTTAACAGGAAGCTCTTAATTGCACGAAAGACTAAGAGAGATGACCCTCAAAATTTGGAGCAGCTCCTGCTGCTAGTCCTGCCTTCAGGGTTATTGAGCCCAGGCAATTTTTTCTCTCTGAGGCTGACCAAACCAAAAGCCTTGGGACATAGTGACATTACAGTAGCTTTAATCCCCTCTGGTTTTCTTTAAAACATTTGAATGAAATGGGATGAAACAGTACACTCCCTGACACAGACCTGAACCATGGAACCCCTGCTTTATCAGGTACTTTTGTTTCTACCCAGATTTTCTTTTTCACAAAAAGAACCCCAAAAAACCCCAAAAAAATCAAAATCAAAACACAAAAAAACAAGCATTTTTTTATATTGGTGTAGTGTTACACTAACATACCGAACACAACTGAAGCTGGAACCCTAATACTGCAGGTAGCCTACAACCACAGGACAGGCAACAACATCTAGTGCTAGGACCAGGGGGATGGGTTCAAGTCAAAAGAGGGGCGATTTAGGTTAGATCTTAGGAAGAAATTCCTCCCTGTGAGGGTGCTGAACCACTTGAACAGGCTGCCCAGGGAGGTTGTGGCTGCCCCATCCCTGGAAGTGTTCAAAGCCAGGTTGGATGGAGCTCTGGACCACCTGGTCCGGTGAGAGGTTGGGACTGGATGATCATTAAGATCCCTTCCCACCGCAACCCTTCCGTTTCTGACTGAAAGAGCTGTTTACTAAACAGACACACCAGGGGAGAAGCAGCAGAACAACTGTCCCAGTTTGCAGCCAGAGTTTGAAAGCGCTGCTTTTTGCCAGTGGCCACGGTTGGTTTTTTTCCAAAGTCCTTCCAGCGCGACCCCGGGCCCTGCGGTGCCGGGGGTTGTGCCCGGCGAAGGGGCAGGGCCGGCGCGGCCGCTCCCGTCCGCAGATCCCTGACGCGTTTTCCCTCTCTCTCTCCCTCCCTCCCTCCATCCCTCCCCGCGCTCCTTTCTCCCTTTCCCTCTCCCCTTCTCCGTCCTCCCTTCCCCCTCCCTTGCCTGCCCCCCCACACTTCTCTCCTCTCCGTCCCTCCGCCCCCTGCTCGCCCGGCCGCGCTGCCGCTCGCCCTGTCCAGCTCGCCGGGCCACGCTGCTCACGGTGCCCACCTTAATGGCGGCATCTTCCGAGGAGGACATCGACCGCAGACCCATCCGCCGTGTCCGCTCGAAGAGCGATACTCCCTACCTGGCCGAGGCCCGCATCTCCTTCAACCTCGGAGCAGG
>VZRI01005834.1:36265-107408 GCA_013397515.1 Upupa epops | reverse complement strand
CCTCCTCCTCCTCTTCCTTCTCCTTTCCCTCCCTGGTAGCCCCTGTGGGTTCCTCCGGGCAGGGGTTTCCCTTCCCTGTTCGGCCCCTCAAAGCATCTCTCTTACCAGTGTACCATCCTTTTGCCAAAGTACCCCCCATGCTACTATCCTCTCACCCCAAATACTGTCATGTCACCCCGAGGTAACATCCTCTCACCACAGATACTGTCCTGTCAGCCCATAGTACCGTCATCTCACTCCACAGTACTTCCCCACAAGCCCCCTGGGCTGTCCCCCCAGACAGCTTCTCCTGACACTCCTCCTAAAGGTGTAGCCTTTGGCTCTGTGCAAATCTCACTCCCCTCATTTCACTCTGTACCACCTCCCCTCCATGGGTTTTTGCCTCAGTAGTTCAGAGGAGCTTGGCACCTGTGTTGTCTGCTGCTTCAGGGTCTTGTGAGGTCTACCCGTTGTCTCAGCATTGGTTTTTTGAGCCACTCAATGGATGTATGGCCTGATGTTCTACCAACACACCTCCAGCACTCCATATTCACGCTGTCCATTATCTGGACCCTTCAGCAAGTGTCTACCTGACCCTGATGCACAAGTATCTACCTACCCCTGCTCTCATCTGTTTCTCATGGCTCCACAGTTGCACATGGTGACTATCCTGTTTCTCCCCTACTAGGGCTGTGATTTTCCCTCCTTCCCTGACCTTTCTGTTCTTTATGGGATCTTGTCAACAGTAAACTGTATCAGATGTTACTTGCTCTCAAAAACAAGGGAAAAGAAAGTTCTTTATGTTGCTCCTCTGCATCAAAACAGAATTCCTCTGTTGGTCAGGAGGAAGCTCTGCTGCAGCCTTTCTGTGTGTCCCAGCAGCAGCAGAGCACGAAATGACCCAACCATGTAACAGCCTTTGAAGCTGAGCCTGTCAGCTTGCTGCCAGCTGCAATAGGAAAAGAGCTGCCTTGCAGTTGCTGCTTGCCATGCTGCAGTCTCCCCTGTCCCTCTTTCTCCATCCTTTTCAGCCAGCAGAAAGTTGGAGGTGGCAGAGTTGTGGTTTTCTCCACTGTTTGGGGTTGGAACAGATTCTCCTCCCCAGTCCTGTTATCCCTGCTGTGATGACACCCTTGGGAATGCCAATACGTGGTTGGGTTTTACTGTAGACAGAGTGGTTGGTTACATGGTGTGGTGGGTCAGTGTTTCCTTTCAATCATGACTTCTTACAAATTGCAAAGCCCTTGGTAAGTTGGGCAGCCAGGACACGGTGCCAGGTTGCAGCTCTAAAAATATGCAAGTGGCTGTGGAAAGAGCATCGCCACACATGAGGTGTAAATAACTGTGCATGGTTATTTGCCTGCTGAAGTAATAACCCTGTGCTGACTAGTGCTGTCACAGGTAACGTTATGCCATGTAGTTATAAATAGGGAAACCACTTAAGAGCAGGGTGCCTCCAGGGCACCTGGTGCATCACTTCTCCGTGCTGAGCTAGACACGCTGCCTTGTCCCAGACGATGTGCAAGTCTCCAGGTACTTCTGCAAAGCACTGAAAAAAAATGCGATGATACTGCTTCATTCTGTTCCCTCCCTGTCCACATCCCTCTCGTAATTTATGGCTTTACTTTCAAACCTCATTATGGAATTCTTTTACGAGGAATAATTAAAATCAACGGTATGGGTGTATTGAGAAATATAAAAATGAAAAATGCTGCAAGTAGCCCAAGTGTGTGTTTTCATCAATCCATCTGGCAGTGAGTAGTGTAAAGCTTATAAAAAAAAATTTAAAAAATAATGAAATTGCTTAGCAACCAGTATTGAGTGAGTGAGCCCAAACGTGCCACTAGTACCCACGTCATTTCTGAGCTGTTGGTTTTACTCTTTGGTTAGCTCAGATAGCACAAACCAAGCAGCCCAGGATTGATAACTCTCTATTTCAAGGAAAAGGCTGCTCCAAATGCATTTGACCTCTTACTCATGTCCAAGGGTGCTGCGTGGAGCAGGGTTTGCTTTAGGAACTTGGAACTAGTGAGGTGCAGTGCTCAGGAATTTATCTTTTAAGGAAGTATGTGTGGAAAAAACTCAACCTTGCTTTCCTTGAGTAGTTTTGTTGCCGGCGATGTCCCAGAGGGTGATGGAGGTGTCCAGAGAGTATCGGTGACGCCTCGGGGCTCCTGGTGACATGCCGGGGCCGAAGGCGCGGCCGCTGTCCTTCGCCCTCGGTGCTGAAGCTGCGTGCGGAGCCTCGGGGCTGCCCGTGGTGTCTGGAAACTGCTCACGTTTCAGTTTCTTCCAGTTTGTGCCAGATTCCAGTTGCTCTGTTTTCTGTCGCTGGACAGCAATGAGAAGAGTCTGGCCCTATCCTCCTGTCCCCCCACCCTTTAGTTGTTGCTCAGTATTGATCAGATTCCTCCTCCAGGTTAAACAACCTTACATCCCTCATCAGAGAGATGCTACAGTCCCCTCATCCTGTCCATAGCCCTCCACTGGACTCTTCAGTATTTCCTTGTCTTTTTTTGAAATCCTTTCCCTCTCCCCTTCAGGACTCCAGATGTGGCTTCACCAAGGCAAAGTAGAGGGGGAGGAGAATCTCCCTTGACCTGCTGGTCACCCTCTTCTTAGTGAGACCCAGGATACTACTGGCCTTCTTGACCGTAAGAGCACACTGCTGGCTCATGGTCGACTTGTCCGATAGGACTCCCAAGTTTTTCTATGTGGAGCTGCTTTTTATCGATGCAGTCTAAAGTCAAGTGATGCTCAGGGCACAGGAAATAGCCTTTTCCTTACAGGCTTATCACTTGCTTTCCATTTAGTGCATTCGGTATAGACAGCTACTCCTCACAGAGCTGTTTCTCCTACAGCTGCTGCAAGTTGAGCTGTATTCCCCCAGTCATTGTCTTCTGCCAGGACATGATCAGGGCTTGGATGCAGCATGCAGCTGCTTTGCCATCTTGGAACTTACAATCCACTTTTATTAATGAGTTGTGAGCAGATGCAGTGAATCCTGCTCTTCTCCACTCCTAATTACAACCACTAGTTAAGGACTAGCAGGTTTTTATCTACTTCAGCTGTAAGTTATAATTATGCCATTACTGCTGCTATCGGTGTTGTCGAACATGTACACAGAGTCAATGATGCCGTTTGGGTGTAGCACAGATTTGGTCTGGATTGTAAAAGAAACCCCACCATTTATAACTTATTAACAGCCAGACTTCCCTTTCAATTATATTAGTTCTCCTTTGTTTGATTTTCCAAACTATACTCAATTATTATGTTTGTTTCTAAATATTGATCCATTAACTCACCTTTATTATTCGAGTTAACAAATGCTGGTCAATTAGCTGTCCCTCATATGGTGCTGGTGGTTGGGTTGGGGTTTTTTTCCTGGTGTTCCTAAAGTGATTAAAGTACAAAGCTGTTTTCCAAACTCAGAGTTATTCTCCTTACTGTTATACATATGCAAATCCTATTAATCTGAGTTATGTGCTCATATCAAGTGGATAATGTTTCCCAAGGGATTTAGATTACCTCTTAGGCCAAAATTAATGTAGCTGCATAACATCATGAAACTATAGGCAGATGTGAATTACTTTTGCATATTTGATATCAAATCTGTCTGCATCCAGAAATTAATTTTTTATTTTTCTGAACAACTTCCTCCTAGAGCAATGGAGAATATGCTTACTTCCAGGCGATGAGCATTTTTCTTCATATAATGAATAGCAACCTGACCTGGCTCCATCTCTTCAACGTTCATTCTTGTCATTTTATACACATCTTCTGAAAAGCAGCTTTCAAATGGTCTTTATAACTTTCTGATTCAGGTACCTAAAAGCTAATCCCAAATTACTTTGGAAAACTTGTGCCTCTCTGTCTGTGACAGCTGTCCAATAGCATAATCCCTTTTCTGGTCCTGTGCCAGCTGACAAGTTCAAGTGCTTTTTCCCAGGTTTTGACCTATTATGGGTTTTGACCGATTTCCACAAAATGTTATTCTGCCTTTAAAATGGCAGTGTGTGGTAGGGAGCTTGTGGTTGGGGATCCCTGAAAAGTGTAGGGGAGGTTTTGAATGTGAATGAGGGGGTGGAATTTGCAGATTATGTTCTGTAGACCAAAGAGAAGGTTGGACTTGATGATCTTAACGATCTCTTCCAACCAAAGGTATTCTGTGAATATACCATGCCCACCTGGACCTAAAAGTGTGAGTCAGTGGTTTAATGGGACAGAAACCTGTGGCCAGAGTGGAACAGAAGCTGACCTCTGCTCATGGGGAGAGAGAGGCAGTGGCAGGATGGATCTAATGACCTGTACTAGCTGTGGAACCCATCTGGCACAGGTTTAAGTGTTATGAAGCCACTCAGGGATCTTAGTGAAGTATCTGGATCCTCAAGTGCTGTAAAGTCATATGTTGAGTTCAGCCAGGGATCAGAGCCAGACTGTACAAATAGACATTGCTGCTTTCCTTCAGAGTGAGCAATGTGGTTTATCTCTCTGTGATATGGAGCCACATGTTCTCCTGGAATGTGTTCTAGGAAAGCAGACCTAGGAGGGAAAAGACCAAGTGGCTCTGCACAGTTTTGCCATGTGGCCAGAAAGGTCCTTATGTCTAGCAAGGCAAGTGAGCTCAGTCCCATTTACAGTTCCTAAGCAGGGAGGAAGAGCTCACGCTGGGGAGAGGAAAGAAGCCTATGGCAGCCTGTGTTAGTGCTGCTGCAAGCAGAATTAATTCACAGGATGTAAAGAAGGAGGAGGATCCTGGCAGAAACTGCTGAATGGCTGAGACAAACGTTAGCGAGCTGGGAAGTGTTCAGAGCTGACTATTTCTGTGATGCAGTGGTGGTGGGGGAAAGCCAGGACACACAGGGTGACAGTTGGTTTTATATAAGGAAAGTTTCCTGGTTTGAACTGGGCACAAAGTTGAAATCATCTTCAGTTTTCACTGCTGTTATTTGTATCACTGTGTTCATCCTGTTCCAAAGCTTTAGAGCTGTGCTGAACATCAGAGAGTAAAATGATGGATGGTTTTCCTTTCTAATGAAAGATAATGGAACTTGTACTAGCCCCATAGATGTCAGTTAGTCTAGAAGGACACAGTATGTTTTTTCAAGGAGGAGGTTGCACACTTTGTTTTGTCACCATGTAAACAAAGAGTGAATATTTCCACAGCTCACAGAGGTGGTAAATACAAACTACTTGGAAAGAAAGTGAAATGACTGGGTTTTCTGCAGGAAATCTCCACCCCATCCACTTTTAATTTTCTCTAAAACCCATCATTTAATGTAAAGATCCATTTTGAATTCCTGAGCTTGTCCCTGGTTATCCTTACAAGATTCAGTACACAACCCTAATTAATAATTTCTGCAGTCGTGTGAAATGTTCTCACACTTGGAGTTGTGTTTCTTTCTTTCCTGTGTATCTTTGCATATCCCAGAATAAAATACTCTGTGTGGCTTTGTGATTCAAATAAATGGTCCCTAAAATGGAATAAGAATTTAAACTACTTTGGATTTACGGAGCTCACAGATTAGAAATGATGTGATGGATGAATCCAAAGGGCATGTTTGTATTTCTGAAAAAAAGTACTTTAAAATGATGGTTGCTTTAAGATTTCAGGTATAAAAGATGGGGCGAGAATAGGGGAGAGCGAACTGTGCAGGAGTAGGATTACTACTATGTGTGGGAGGTTTTCATTCTTTCTGGAGAAAGATCAGTAAAAATGAATGCTTGGAAAAATTCCACTTTCTCTCTGCTCTAAATCACTCCCTCAGCTTATTGTCATGGAGATACTCTCATCCTTAGGAAGACAAATCCCTGGTTTGAGAAAAGCAGCTCTTCATACCTTTGTAGAAGGACCTGAAGAACCGTCCCACTTCACCATGAGGCTTTGTGCTACCAAAACTTGCACCTGCACTTTAGTTAAATGACAACCATTGTTGAAGGTTGGACTTAATAATCTTAGAGGTCCTTTCCAACCTTAATGATTCAGTAATTTGTTAGGCTTAATGCTGCTTAATTTGGAGTACAGCGTGTGTGCCCACCCGTTGTTCCATGGCTGGGAGTCTGAGTGGACTCAATAATTGAAATGAGCCTTCAACTACCCTATGGCAAGAATAAGCCATTTGACATCACCAGCCCTTGCCTGGGTGAAATGGGGTGGCTGAAAGCACTTCTGCATCAACATTGCATGTAGCAGGTAAACAAACTTCCTTTTTGAGGGAAGAGATCTTAACAGAAGCTGAGGTTTTAACTCTTGTCCTTGGCATTTGGTTTAAGATTATGACCTTCAATGCCAGGGGGTAATGACTTGATGAGGCTACAGGTTCTCTGAGTGCTGTAAAGGAGAAGGATGTCCTTGCTTCACCAGCTGCCATCCAAAAGGAATTGTCCGTGCTGGTAGGACATTAATTAGGAAAATGATACAAGATCCATTTCTCTGGGTGCCAAGCACATCTAAAAAAATTAAACTAGAAGAAAGCTTTATTATATTAACAATTCCTGCAGCACTGCAGCCAACACTTGAGCAGTCAAGGGCACCAACATTGCTGTGGAACAACAGTGACAGGAGCTGGAAGCTATGAAGTTAAGGAGTTATCTTGATTAGCACAACCAACTTGATTCCTGCAAACTGGGGGGACTGCAAAATCCGTTCATTTTTCCTTTTTCATCAGGAATCACAGTTTTCTTCTTGGTACCTGGTCTTTGACAAAAAGATATTTTTTCAAATCTTCAGATACTGGCAACTCTGTTCAGGATGATTAGATGTAAAATTTAGTAAAAGGGCAACAGGTATAATTACTTTTAATGCTTAATTACTCTGAGTCAACTAATTGGTTTCATCGGGACCGCTGACAGTAATGCTCAGAACTAGGCATGTAAGAGCCTTCAGAATCCATCTTAAAGTTCATACGGTTTTACATGACAAAAGCCTTTACTACAGAAAGAGCGACCCAGGCTGTTTGTTTTGAGATAGCACATGTCAATGCTAATGTAATTCTCTGTTAGCAGTAGGTGCTTCCTGTGCTTGGACATTAGACCACAGAGTCAGTGTAGGAATATTGTACTTCTGTAGCACTCAGACTTTCTTGGTGACCAATATTCATGACAATGTCCTGTGGATAAGGAGCAAAAGGTGTCAGTTCTAACATTCTGATGATATCAATTTAGTGTGGTTTTACATGGCAATACAATTAGTTACTACAATTGACATTTTCTTATTCAGACTTATTTTCTTCCTTCAGAGTATTTGTTTTCCTCATTCAGAAGACTCAATTTTTTTACTTCAAATACTTTTAGGATATAATTACTTATATCCATGCCATAACCATTTATAATTGTGCAGTTCTGTTGCCTTCAGGTGGAATGCCTTGGTGGCCTTGTTCTACCAAGAGATGCTGAGGCTCTGGCTTGATCCTTGGTACATGACTGCCTTTCCTAGGTGTTGTTGTGGAGCCAGTGTTACTGAATATTTGAAAGGACACAATTTTTGCCTTTGCTGCAAATTTGTCATCATTTTCCTATTTTGAAATTACAATAAATCTGAAGCAAAATCAAGATGAAGAAGAATTTAACCAAGTAGGAAATCAGCAAGAAAAGAGGGAGGCAGACTTGAAAAATTAAAAGCCTGTGTTTCTTCTGCAGAGTCACTGTGGTTTCACTCTGGTTATGAAGTAGGTAAGGTAGGAGACATCTGTGACAAGAGTTGGCATGTTGATACAGCGTGCCCTTTAAACTACAATGGAGAGCAGCTACAGTGCCTATTTCAGTTAATCAGAAAGTCCTCATGATGCATAATTTATGGTGCAATATCATTTTTATGGTTAGTGCTTACATCACTTGGACAGACAGACATCTGGTTAATAGTTTATAAGCAAATTAAATACTCAATGCATTATTAAAATGGAAGAGAAATTTCATCACTAAATCTAATCCTTTGCCAGAGCCTTGGAGTTCTGGGCAGCCTGGAATAGTAAGGGGTGTTCCTGCCCATGGCAGGGGGGTGGAACTAGATGATCTCTCAGGTCCCTCCCAGCATAAAGCATTCTGTGATTCTATGGAGTATTTAAGGCCTGGCATTTGCTTGATGCCCCAGGTTGGGGAAGACAAATTTTTAGTGTGGCTCTTGTCTGCCTGTGTGCCCTTATTTCTGTGTTGTGGATAAAAGGGTAAGGAATCTGCTGCTAGTTAGATCTTAGGACTGTCTGGGATGTTGTGTCCTTGTGAGAAATGTTGCAGTGTTCCCTCAGTCAGCCGAGTGTTAAGCCATCAAACAACCTTAAGTCAAAATACTCTGTCCCAGACTATGGTACCATTTTGCTACAGCTTTGCCCTAAGCTGTAGGAATCTGGTTCAGAACAGAAAATATGCCCCTAGGTGGGGTGAAATGGGAACTGTAACAGTTATATTGTGGTATTCATTGAGAAAAAGATTACTCCCACCTGGCATCTGCAATAGTCTTTTGTTTTCCTTGCTGAGGTCATGATTGTACCATTTTCATACAGAACTCATCCCTTTCTGCTGAATTCTGTTTTTCTTGTGCTAGAGAAGTGCAGAGACCCTGAAGTGGCCACGCATGGTGCACGAGGCACCTGTAACGTCTAGCATAAAGCGGCTCTTCCCCACACCCAGACTCAGTCGTGGGAGCATGTGGGCATAAAGGTCAGGTAGTGCTGAGGTCTGGGGTGGAGTATCTCTTGGCTTCTGCATTCTGTGGGGCTGTGTTGTTGTTGGCATCTCTCTTTTCCTGCTGCCTTTCCCACTCTCCTGTGTTTATTGGGGCCACGTGCGCTGGCAGCAGCAATGTGTTGGCATGCGGATTCTTGAAGGCAGTTGGGAGTGTTGCCATCAGCTGTGAGTTGGAATCTATGGCTTTAAATGATCACTCTGCATTCTTAGGACCTCTGGGAAAGAGCTGTGTAGACTCTTGTTAGATTTCACTAATACAACAAAGGTTTTTTCAAACCACTTTAAAACTTTGTTTCAAAACCATCGCAATGACTCTACGAGGCTGAAACAATCGCAAGTAAATGGAAAGCAACCGATCATTTTAATTTTCTCTGTGTGAAAGCATGGCAAAATCTCAGAGCATTTCAAAGCTAGTAATCAAAAATTAACTGGGATTAACTAATAACTTGTAAAATAATAGCCTATAATTATAAGGCAAAAAGATCCAATGAGGTTCAGTTTGCAGTTTAGTCTTATCTCAACACCCAGAGGAACAAACTGTTCTGTGAGATCAATTTGGTAAGAATGCTCCAAGTTATAATTTTGGGGATGAATTAATTTATAAATAATGTTGATTTTTTTAAAAGAGAATGAGATAAGCATCAGTGAATGCCCTTGGGATCTGATCTACTCAGCTTTCTCTTCTGCAAGCCACATGTGTAACAGCTCCATCACTGCTAAAGAAGACCCATGGGGAGCAAGGGGCAGAAGCCCCTAGTGGGGCAGTGTCATTATGCAGATGGAAGATAGCTGATGGTTAATGGC
Source organism: Upupa epops (assembly GCA_013397515.1). Lineage (NCBI taxonomy): Eukaryota > Metazoa > Chordata > Aves > Bucerotiformes > Upupidae > Upupa > Upupa epops. The sequence continues at coordinate 97,943 of VZRI01005834.1, read as the reverse complement.
CTTCATGGTAGAATAATAACAGGAAAATGGGAGAGAAAGAGGCACCAAGTTTAAGGCAACATAAGGCATGTGATGTCATTAGGATTGCGGGGCTTCCTAAACTTCCCTACTGAGAGTTAACACTCCTCCTTGGCAGAAGAAACATACTACCCTAGGCAGCAGAAACATGATCTTAACAGGTACCCAAGTAAGTGGCTGTAGATATATATATCTACACTTAGAGGTATGTGTCAGCAGTCTCAGGATCACGCAGGGGCCATCTGGTAACCAGCGTGAATTTAAATGGCTTAAATTGGGCAGGAGAAGGATTGCTCCCAAAGATGAGCTCCTCTTCTTTTAATAACCTGAGTCCATGGCAGGGTGGCAGGGATAGGTGCCCCTTTGTCATCAAAGCTGTTTCAGGTTCCATTTCTCTTTTGGCCACACTTCCTGATATTTGTAGCCAACTCCAGTTTATAGTGATTGGTGCAAAGAGGGAGCAAAATGTAGGACCCACTTGCTTATATTTTAGTTGCTATTCTGAGGTAGCCTAGATTGAATTTCATATCTTTGTTTGATATCTTATGCTGCTGCTCATTGCGTGGTCCCATGACTGTCAATGTGTTTTGACAAGGCTGTAACACAGACATGAGCAGAAAGCACTGTTTGTTATTGGTTCCTGCATATTGTAAGGTCAAGTTTACATAGTTCATTACATAACTCATCACTGTAGAGGCAAAGGAGACTACCTCTGACCAGAAATATCCTGAAAGAAAACTCAAAGGTAATGAGTCTGTAATAAAAGAAAAAGCCATCCAAACCTACCATTCATTAAACTCACAGTCCATGCTATTACCCAGATTAGGTCCATTATCTGCAGAGCCTTGTCAGCAGAGAAGGAGAATCCCATCAAGAGGTAACATAACTTATGTTGCCCCCAAGAGGCCCCTACAAGCAGCCTGTTTTTTATACTGTGGTGCTGCTTCAACTTCCTCCCTGAAGCAAAACACCTGTTGCCATGTAATCCCAATTCTCTCTCAAAGTTGCTTGTCTCTGGGAAACAAGCCAGAGGAATAGTTTTCTCCACACTCCCCCACAAGAATCTGGACATTGGCAGTCTCTTACAGGGAAAAGGCATAATCCATGTGTTAACTTCAGCTCTTAGCACTTCATAATGTCATTCAGCAAGCACGAGAACGTGTCTGTTATCCTTTCCCTGCCCTTGAGCTATGATGACTCTAGGATTAGTCATCTCCAACCTCCATGTATGTCCTTTCCATGAGGAGGAAGCTCAGAAAGACCTAGACATCATACAGAAAGACAGGATTAGTGGTGGGAGGAGGACTTTTAGGACCTCAAATCACAGGCCAAATAAGCCAGCTTAATAATTGCAATTGCTTCCTCCAACTTCTAGAAGGGGGGAAATTAAGATGTTTTCTGGGGAGAACTGGTACATGTGGAGTGCAGGGAAGAATGGACTCAATCATTAAGATATATTTCTTTTCTTGAAAAGATTGTTGGACTGAAGAAAGGGATTCCTCGGTGCTGGAATTGAATATGCTGGCTTGGAGGGGTTTTTTTTCCTTGTTAGGTTTTAGAGGACTGTTATTAATTTTTAATTATTTAATACCTCACTTCCTGTCGTACATTGTCAGAACAGTGCCTATAAATGCCTGTGCACAGCACAGAACGTTTTATATGAGCCAAAGCTATTTCTCCTTGCAACTGTACAGGTATTTGTGTGTTTCCCTCACAAGTGTTTATTCTCATTGGAAAAGCAACTCCTTGGATGCTAACCTCTGTCTTCTGACAAAGTCCTCTGATGCTTCTACCGTAGGAGTCCCTTCCTTAATTCTGTGTGGTTTGGGGGATGCTCTCAAGGACTTGTCCCTTCTTCTAAAGTTTGCATTGCAGTCATCCATCATTTGAGCCTGGAGAACTTGCAGTTATCTGCAAGAAAGAACACACCTCACTGTGTAAACCTTTTCTGGTAGCTTCATAACTAAGTAAAAACAATGATTCTGTAATTTTTCTTAGGAGTTTTTCTCCTCTCCCTGCCCTCAGCAAAAACATCCAGTACACGAACAAACACTTTTCTTCTAATGCAGTTACAGAGTTGTTCAGAGGGGCTGGAAAACAAATGAAAAATGTTCAGAAAAATACATCTGTCTGATTTCCTGTTCGTTTAAATCACACATCTATTCAAACACCTTCTTATGCAATCAGAGTTGTAGTCCCTAGTGGGTAGAAAATAATTATCTGAAACTCTGCCTCCTTTTCACTCAACGTCATGAATCTCCCCCTACACAACCTTTAAAGGGTTGCAGGGTAATTAAGGTTCACTGGTACAATGGTGACTAGATGACTGTATTTAATTAGTCTCTCTGTAAGGTAGAATTGCTGCATCATATATGATTTCCCCTTGAGCAAGATAATGGAATATATCTTACACGAGTTGTGGTGTGGTGATCAGTGTAGGTGGTATTTAAATTTGGGGCAGAGCGCTTCTGTTGCACAGATAACCCACATTCTGATATATCACCATCACAATACTCTTCTGCAAATCAATCAATAAATACACGTTACTGGTGCCAGTGTGCCGGAGGTGCTGGCACACCTCTCCAGAACTGCTTGCAGCTCTGCATGTTCAGAATCAGGCATGGAAAAAACTTCAGGGAACAGAGTACAAAGCAGACTTCACCTCATCAGCTCAAACAGCATTTCTCCTGCTCTCAGTCATTACTACTCTTCATGGCTTTGTGCCTAAAGATGATACCATTAATCTTTGCATAGCCTCTTGCACCCTGTTTGAGCTGCTAATCCTCACCTCTCAAGCTGGACAATCTTGTGGTTGCCCAGATGTGCTGGGCTGATTGTAATTTCTGCCTGAACACACTTTCTCTGTGGGGGAAAAATGTCTCCAAGTCTGCCAAGTTTGCTGTTTTCCAGATCTGAAGCAACTCAGCAGTATAAGCCTGTCTCTGAATCCTTGTATTTGTACTATCCATTCAGAGATTATCTCCACAGAGCATGCCTGACCAATCTGACACATCCTAGGAACATACATATTTCAATATAGGGAAAAATATATCCATGGGAAAGCTTCTTACTACTGTCCTCAGGATGCCCTCTGGAAAGTAACTTGCAGCAGATCTCATGGTCTTGCAATAGAAGGAGATTGTTCTGTGCTGATGAGGATTATGCTGTTCTACATATTCACTGTTACTACATTAGTGCCCTAGTGAGGTGAGAAAGCCCCCAATTTCCCTTGTTTCCTGATGAGTTAGATGGCGCCTCTGTAAATACAGAGGAACTCATGCAGTGAAAAATTCTGAGGTCTTGCACTTAGGTCTTCAGCTCTTATTTTCTGTAGTGTCTAAAGGGCAGACAATTCAGAGCTTTGTGACTGTTGCAGTTCTTTAATTGTTGCAGAAAACACTGGTCATGCTCAAAGAAAGGTCAGAGATATTATGGACTTTGGTGAACATAGGCTCTGTTCATGGAAGTTATGGAAATTGCTTCATATTGGAGAGTAGGGTGATTATTTTATTGTTGATTCACATCTCTAAACCATTGGGTCTTCTGCATTTCTGGAAGGAAACAAGAGAATTGGATTCAGGAATTGGCAGATGGGTCCCTTTGTTTGAGCATATCAAAAGCCTCAACGTTTAAACCCATACAGGAGTGTGCCTAGGGTTTGGATTCGAGTAGACCAGGCCTAACAGGCAGTGATGGTACAGATCTTCAGATGGCTACTGGGATACAGACTTTGTGAGTACAAGGACTTGGGGGAAATGAGGGAGGAATCTAGCCCAAACAGTTGTGTCCCTGAAGGATTTGATGAAAAACCCAGGCAATGAAATAATTTTTCACTGTTCAGACCATGGTTTCAAAGCTTTTAGCCTCCAGATATTATTCCGCCTCCAAAGCTATATTGGTTATAAAAAATAAAATGGAAAAAAAAAAATTAGGATTCTGGCAGGTTCGCTTTAAAATAGAAAAGATTGTCAGATGCTACATTATCTGGCAGTTAGTGTGGTAGCAGGGGGCCTCATACTAGAATCTGAAATGCCAAGAAATGAATAAACCAAATGTTGTCATAAATACTCTGGAAAAAGATGAAGGTGAGACTGTGAAGGGCCAAGATTTGCCTTCCTCCTCAGGAACTTCTTATTCATTCAAGAGGCTGGACTTCATGTTGGGATGTGAAGGTAGGGTGATACTCCATCAAAAGAAGTATGTAAATCTCGCTAATCACTGAATTACAAGCTTGGATTTATTCCTTGTTTCTTTTTTTGTCTGCCTTTTAAATTTTGAATGTGTTCCTGCTACATTCATGGAACAGCTCAGCTTCTAAAGTAAAGAGGAGGAAAAAGTAGTCAGAAGAAGAAAAAAAATCTAAAGAAGGAAAACAGAGGGCTTTTTGCATGCTTGCTCTAGTCTTAAAAAGAATAAGATAAAGGAGGATTTTTGTGTCACTGCTACGCAGAGTGGTTTGTTAGGTGAGTGATGGTCAGATGGATAATCCTCAAAACCTGAAATATTTCCAAGGTGAGAGGTTCTGAATAGCAGCTACTCACTTGAGCCCTGTTCCTTGTAGGTGAAAAGGGGCTGCAGAACCAGGCTCCACCTTGAAATGCAGCTCTGATGTACTGCTGTCTGGGTTTGGGGAAGATGGAGGGGAAGGAGCTTAGCAATGTGCACCCCAGAGCGGATGACCACTGTTTCACCTTTCTGCTTCACGCAATAGGAAGACCTGTTTTCCCCAGGTGGTCAGTCAGGACCATGCTGAGCAGTTGTCCTCCTGCTGGTATGTGTCCCTGGCCAGGCTAGATGTCTGTGCCAAGGAACGTGAAGGTCATTGATATGTTTTCAGTGCCAGTCGTGCTCTACTCATGTGTCAGGAAAGAAATGTGTCCTTCAGGGCTTCCTGCTGCGATGACATTCTGTGCTGCAGCCAGTGTGGAGTTATTCCTTGAAGACACAAGGATCTTTGTCCCTCAAGATTTGTCTGAAAAGCACCAACACTTCTTCTCTTGTTTAGATCTGTGTCAGTGAAAAGGAATGCCTGTGAGCTAAGCTGTTGGAAGCCCAGTGAGAAGGAGATGTGAGTGACGTAAGCCCTTGTGTTAAAATTGTCCTTTTTTTTCCCACCTTCTGCATTGCTGGTCGGTAGATGAGATTTGTCAGTGGGTGAGATGGTTGATAGGTCTGGTTGAGCTTTTACTGAGTGATCTTGAATGGGGGATTTTTGTACTCAAAACAAAAGTCACACCTCTTGTAGAGTGTCCAGTGTGTATCAGTGACCCTTCAGAGCCCCACGGACTGGCAGCAGCAGGATCCTGCTCAGGCTTTCTTCTTAGTGCAGTTCCTAAGTCTCCTGGGAGCTGCTCTTCCTCTTCGCAAGCAGAGGGACTGAAAATCCAGTAAGAGATCTTTGTGAGCATCATTTACATTCTCTGCATTGCATCTGAGTACTAATCCCTGGCCAGACCTGGACAGTTATTTCTTCTTGCCAGTTCTGAGCTTGTTCATATGGAGTTAGTTCCATGTTGCTCTGACACCTTTCAACACCTTATCTGGAGTGGTGAAGACCCCAATCACAGCCAGTCAGGTGCTGCTCAGCAATGTTTCAGCCTTGCATTGCAGTGGGACCGTGAGTTAGCTGTGTGGAGTTTGGAGGGGTTTCCTCTGATGTTGTTGTTGTGGGATTAGGTTAGGTTTGGTTTACTTAGAGCAGCCTAAGGACATGAATTTTTCGGAAATTCTTGTTTCTTTCTGAGGACCAGGTTCTGGAAAGAAGTACTAAATCCAGGCACCCTCTAATTCATCATTTCATTTGTGTGGAATTAGCCAAACCTGGCTGTGTCTGCATTGGAAGGGAGCAACTCGTTTTGCAGAGCCGTTAGAAAGATCAGAAGAGGGAACATACTTCATTACAAAACCTCTTTTTAAAGTAGAAAGACTTTCCTAGGTTACCAAACACAAACATGTTGGATACCACCAACTGCTGTAGGTGTAGCAAATCCAGTATTAAGGAACGTCTGTGAGACCATTCAATCAAAGAAGAACTTAGTCGTGTTATTTAGTGTAATTGAACGTTTGCGGTAATGTGCGTTGCTTATAATTTGTACTGACAGTAAGCTGGGAAAATATCAGCCTGAATATTTTCTGACAAACCTTTCCATGTGGCAAAACATAAATTTGCCTGTAGTCTTTTAAAAATTGATGTGGTGTCCTTGTGTGGCTTCCTGAAGCAGAGTGCTATTTTACAAGCCAGTCATCTAAAGGAAAAAAATAGATGCCTCTCTCTTGAAATGAGTGCTGAGTGCCTTGGATATACTTGTAGTTCTTTATATTTCTTTTGTGGTGCTTTCTGCACCTCAAAGGATGCCTTTGAGTCCTATTTGTTTTTCTTAAAAGATTACAGAGTACAGTTGGATTCTGAACATCCCCCACTTCTCCTTTCAGGTGGTTTTCAGATTGTTCAAGGTAATTCACTCTCTAGGTAAACTTAGGTAGACTACAGGTTGACAGAGAGGAAAGGAGATGATAAAATAAATGTTCCCCTAGGTCTCTCTCTGTACGACAGCATCTGTGTCACTAGCGGCACTTTATCTAGCTGTGGTTCACCTGTGCTGAGCATCCACAGTGATGCCATTTCCTGAGATGTTTGCTTATTGCTGTCCTGTATTTCAGAGCTGTCCTGTATTTCAGAGCTGCTTCACATGGGTCGTCTGCACCATGTTTGCTCTTGTTGGTTCAGTTCTCACTGAAGAAGAGCTCCTGTGCTTTTGGAGTAGGTTTGCTGATCTTCTCCTGTTGTTCTTTAACTTCTCCAGTCACTAGGTAGTGATGATTGTAGTGTGGTTCATACCTTTGCAGTAGAGTAACTTGTCAAATTCCCTATAAGTTTCCTTGTTTGTTACTGGAAATCTGTAAACCAACCAACCCATAACGTGATGGAAGCCCAACCCTCCACCAAGTAAATCCCAGGAAAATATCATCACATTGATTCAAATCCTTTCCATGCAGAAGCTCAAATTAAAAAGCCCTCAATGCTGACTGGAGCTTATATTTTGCCTGTTATTTGAATGGCTTTATTTATACTTGAATCTTTCCCTGTCAGATGGATTCTCTCTTGCCTAAGAGAATAAGCTTAGATCAGTTCCTTTCTTCCTAAAACAATATCTTGTAAAAGCATTCAGCTCACAGCTGTCACTCCAGTGCACTTCCAAGCATAAACCAGCAAGGCAACTGTTGAACACAATTTAAGAGGATGGGCAAGACTCACTATTGGCAGAAGATTTGAACTGATTCATCAGCTGCTCATGCTTTGTTGTTGGCTTTTTTATTTGCCGTGGTTTAGCTGCAGCACTATGTGCATTTCTGTGGTGTCTGTGAGGAAGGAGGTTACAGAGTGGAAAAATGTCCCCAGGTATTGATTTACCAGAGTGTCCTGTTTAAGAAGCTCTTCTTGGTGACTGCATTTCTCCTACAGCTGTCAGCACTGTAAACACAGATCTAGATACAGAAGTTAAGCAAAATCTTTTTAAAATGCGTAAATGGGAGTTGAGCGGTGTTCCTGTTGTCTAAGGGAAAGATCCAGCAATGGGAGCTGGGAAATTACACTGAGGCTACCATCATAATCAGCAGAGGCATCACTGTTTCCCAAAAGGTTGGTTGGATTTCTGCCTGCAGAATCCCAGCCTTTGTGCCAAGAAACTCCTTAATCTCCTGTTGAAGGGGCAGGGATTTCCTGCTTTGGAAATGTACCTGATCAAAGAAGTTTGCTTAGACAGTTAAAGCTGCTAAATCTCCTCAGTCCACTTGTGCTTCAGAGGCCTTGGGGAGCTCTGGATCCATCAAAATAACACTACTTGCAGTCCAGTATCATCAGTGTCTGGACTTCTATCTGGCTTCCAGATACTTCAAAACTTTCTTGGTGGTGGAAGCAGCTACTCTTGCTGCATCTCTTTTCATTATGGCATTAACACCAGTACTTTGTTGCTCTCCATCACTGGGCATATGTTTATTAGCTGGTGTGGAAAGCTTTAGTTTGGTTGGTGAAGTTTGTTTCTCCATCTGGGAAATGCCACTTTGCTCTTTCACAGCTTGATTGAAATTTATGGAAGTTTTAGAGCCAAAACATCTTCCATCACTACATGGGGGAAAAAAGCAAAATAGCAAAAATAGGGAGAGGCTGTAATGAAAAGCTCCTAGGAGTTACTCTTCTGTGTAAGGAATGAGTTTCATGGCATCTGTTTGTGAACTGCCATCATCATGCCCATCCTTGGCCATGTCCACTCATCTCCTCACTTGATCTGGAAATACTCTTTGTCCAGAAAACAATCTAGTTAAAAAACAAAACCAGGATTAGAAACATGAGGATGGCTGCTCTGACATTTCAGAGAGTTGTCAGTATCGACAAAGTTCATGGTCTGCTTGTGCACATTGACACAGCATCATTAAGCAACACTAGGAAGAGATCTCTGAGGAGATCATTGAGCCAACTCTGCTCTTGTAGCTTGTCTGAGGGTTAATCTGAGCATTCCCTGCCTGGTTGAAGAGCTTTGAAATCTTTGGAAATGCTGCTAGTAGCCTTAGGTATGATAAAGGTGGATGTTTGTTGATATGTATTTGTTTTGCTAAACATATGTAGAAGCATGAATCATGTGGTGGGACACTGTTACTGCTGTAGAAACATTGGTTCCAAACAGTGAAACAAGCTGCACTTGCAGCTTTTACACCAGTACAGCCATACCCTGCTTTTAACCATTGCCTGTCCATCCTAGTTAAAGCCACAAAAGGTTTAAATGTGAGCTGAAAAGCTTATCTGTATTTCAGTATTTCAATAGATGGGAGCCAAAGAATGATTTCTTGCTTCAGATGGTTATTCTGGCCTGTAAAAGCAACGTGGTTAAGGATTTCAGCAGCAGGATTTCAACCATCATAACAGTTTCTCCCGAGCAAGTACAATGAGAGTGCAATGGAAATCTTGGAAATCAGCTCTTCATCGTTTCATTTGCTCTCAACCTGTCACTTCCCCCTCTTTTATAGTACCCATCCAGCCACGATTTTGGCATCTGGTAGCTGTGTGCTGTTGAACATATACCATGAATTTCTTTGTATTACTTATGGGATGAGTTTTCAAACTAATGGGTTTTATGGTGGGTGTGAGCCTGACATAGAAAACTTCTGTTGACTCAAAGATTTGGAAAATCAAAAGCAGGTTCTAATAGGAGCTAATCCTCAGCATGTCAGAGTTGTAAGGTTAGAGGATTAAAAAAAAAAAGCAGCTCAAAAGTGAGCATTGTTCTTTTGCTCCAGCTGGGTGAGGTGCCTTGTGAGGGCAGATCACTTGCCCAAGGGAGCTCTAAGGTTGTTCTAGTCTCTGCACATCCTTTGGCCACAAAGTGACTGAATTTGAAAACCTGTAGAAAATAGGACAGTATAAACGTCTCCAGCTCCATCTCCCAGCTACTTTCATGCAACTTTCAGCTGCAGCTGATTAAAGAACCTCTCTTCCATCAGAGCAAGCAGAACATCATTTGCTTCTCTTGATCTCAAGTGGGAGAAAAGCCATGGTGGCATCAGGGACAACCCATTGGTTTTGGAAGTTAGCAAGGAGCTGCCTTCTCCCTGAAATGGAAGCAAGGTTGCTTAGATGTTGGTTCCATATATTCACTCCTTTCCCTGTTTGGCCCTGAAGGTACCCAACAAGGAGACAGTAAGACTTATAAGCAGGAATTTACAGCACTCTGCAAGATTTTAAAGTGCCCCTGCAGGGCTTCCAAGGTTGTTGGTCTCTGAAAACTGTTTACAGGCATCAGCTTTAGATCCCTGATGATGACAGTAAGAATTTTCCACAAGCACATATGCAGTGCTTTGATACTGTCTGATGGAGAGGCTTTCTTTTCTCCTGTATGCATAGAAAGGGTCTATATTTTTTTGTAATGTTAATAGAAGTGACTTCATTTAATTCCATTTTTTTCAGTAGATGTGTGAGTGCTAAGAGGTGCTAGGAAGAGAGATGTAATGATGCAGAAAAGCCAGAAAATCATAGGGCTGCTACTGGCTGTCACTCAGATGATATTGTGTGACTTAAAATTAAAGCAATGTATATCAAGTGGCAGGAGTGAATCACCAGAATGGGGATGACTCAAGTTGTTGCTGTGAATTCTGTGAAGAATGTTAAGTGATGAGCTCCCGGAATGGCAGTCCTGCCAGTCTCTGGGCGACAGGAATTGAGCCTAAATATTAGCAATGAGAAACAATGAAATTTAGGATGACACTGGAATACTCTGGGAACCGTAAGGCACTTGCCAGCTGTCCAGTTTCACAACCTTGGAACATCCTATAGGAATATGTTACTGAATTTCCTCATGTAGTGCTGTCACTAAAGATAAGAGTGATGCTTAATACGCTACTTCTGACTGCACTCGGTTATTTATATGAATGATTTAACTCTCTTTAAACTTAGGACCAGATATCAGCCTTGCTATGACGAAGGTTTTAATGGATATCTAGAGAAGTGGCCTGGAAGCCAGGGTCTGCCAAGCGTGAAATGAGAACTGCTCCATGGAGCATCGTGTGGTTCTTGCACCCAAAGATCGTTTTATGCTTTGGGAGCAGGAGGTCTGAGCACTATCAGTGTTGCCATCATGTTTCCAAATAAACCCAGTTCAGAGCAAAAGTACAGCTGGGAAGTCTACAAGCTTGTGCAGTTGTTGGTGTATTTTATTTGTTGTGGACAGGGGAATCGGTTGTTTAAATAAATGAAAGGTGAGGGCATGAAAGGGAAAGAAACTGACCCTTCTGCCAGAGCATTTTCTGTAAGGTTTTCTCTTGGACTCCTGTACAAATGCCAAGCTTCAGAAAAGTGTAATCTAGGACCTAGTCAGAATGAAAGGTGAAATCCCCACCTACTTCAAATAGTATCTGTAATATTGTAATGTATGTAGCTTCAAGTGCAAATTTCATCTGCAGAAAAGGGTGTAAGAGCAGGTTCTATTTCAGAGAATAGAGATGGTACTTACAGCAAGAGTAAGGGTCTTGAAATAAGACATTTCTATCAAGCAATTACTCTCCCTATCTAAGACCACAGTGTTACAGGGCTGTGTGAACTGCCATGCAAATTGATTTCTGCAGCCCTTGCATATACAGACTCCTATTTCTTACAACAAGCAAGTGATTCCTCAGTATTCCCACTGATGCAATTGCCATCATCCTTATATCAAGTCCATTTGTTCCTTTGTATTCCACTCAAACCTCCCATCACCATGGAATTCTAAATCCCTTCAATAGCATCCGAAAGTAAGTCAGGTAAAAATGTCCTTTCTCAGAGGAGGGTGAGGCACTGGTCTTTATGTAGTGTCAGAATCCTGGTGCTCTTCACGTTATGGTTGGCTTGTCTTTGACTGGATCAAGAAATCATACATAATTCCTTAGAATCATAGAATCATTTAGGTTGGAAAAGACCTTCAAGATCATCAAGTGCAATCTTGACCTGGATTTGGCACCAGTTTGAGATCTGCCCACTCTTGAGTCTCATGAAAATGGGTTTTTATGACTGTCTCATGTTAAGGATTGGTCTGACTATTCAAACTGAGTTTCTGGAATAACATGTATTCTTCTGGAGAACAGAGATTCAGGTGGAGCTGTACCAGAAGAGATTTCAACTCATCTAACCAAGCATTCTTTTTTCCTTTACTTTGTGAAAGTAGAAGGTTTTTATTATTTTGTTTCTTTTTAAATCCTTCTGTGTGTAGGGAGAGAGACACTTCCTAGGCTTCAACATTTCACCGTGTCCTTTCTCACCTTTTTATTGCCAGAGCAACCCTTGATGTACAAATCTAAGTGAAACGCTGTCCTTACCAATGTTTTGGCTACTCCACTGAATAACCATTTCTCAACTACTTTTCAAGGCACTGAAGAAGCTCCACTAAATATTTAACCTTCCTACATAACAGGTAGCCTGAATAAGAGCTTCCATGAAGAAACTGGCAAAGCACTTCAGAAACTTTTCAGCCCTGGCTACTCCTACTCATTTGCTATTCTTAGTGCACTCTATTGCCGTCAAGAATCTAGCTCAAAGCTCTGAGATTCTTCTCACTTCATCAGTATCGTAAGGCTCCTTTTTTTTGCATCTTTATTTTTAGGCATCCAGTTTCTGGCAATTAATGCACAACCTCCTTTCCTGGGGAAAAGTGTGGTGGTTAGGTGCTGTCAAACAGACTGTTTCAACAGTGTTTGAGGGCAGAAAATTAACTTTTCCTATTTAGTTCTTATTCTGCATCAAGGCAGATGTTGCTGGAGCAGCTGATTCTACCTCAGTAGGGCTATCCACGCTTCTGAAATTCAGTCCTGTGATCGCTTAGAAGTTTTACTGGCCTGGAGCTCAGTCTGAAACAACAGCTAGGAAGCTCGTTCCAATGTAATGAAATATGCATCAATGAACAAGTGAATAATCATGGCAGATTGCGGAATCAGAAGCACTGTGTAAGGAAATGAACTTTGCTCATTTAATAAATGCTGTTTGTTGTTTTATTTTTTAAAACTCATGAAAGCTCCTGGCACAGAGCAATGCTGTGTAGGACAGAAAAAGGGCTGCATCTGTGAGCAGAAGATGAGAAGCTGAGAGTTGGACAAGGGGACCCCAGGGAACTTGATCCCGCGTGAATGAAGGCGGTGCTGGCTGCCAAATTCCCTTTCCTTAGCATCCGGAGCAGGTCTGAAGAGGGTACAATGACGTTTATTATGGGTTAGCATATGGTTGTTACGAAACAACGTAGAAAGAGCTCGTGATATGAATATTACCACAGAATACCCTGAGGGAAGGAATCACTGAATGGGTTTGTATTTTACTTTTTGCAGCAGCAGAGTATTTTTGAGCCCTGGAGGAGAAGGAGTGGTTACTCAGGAAGACAAATCAAGACAGGAATTTTTGTCAGGGGATAGAAATGATGGTAGCTCAGTGTATCAGGTATGGCAAGTGGCTATTCCCAGAAGACCTACAACCTCTCCCTTTCTCTCTTTTCCTCTTTCTCCCTTCTGTTAGCATATTGGGTTATAACTATTAGATATTAAGGAATCACTTTATAAACATGTGTTGACCTCTAGTCCTTTAAAGGTTCCTTCTTGATCTTTAAAGGTCCCTTCCAACCCAAACTATGTCTTGATTCTGTGACTGTGCAGAGAAACAGCCAATCTTTGATTGCAATTGCTCAGTTTAAACTTTCACCTAGAGAAAATAGTTTTGCTTTGCTAAGTCCAGTGTTTTGAAGGTATTTTATGGATTCCCTCCCAGCAGCAGCAAAGCAGAGCTTGCTAAAATATGTTCCAGATGGAGGGTGCATCCCTGATCATACGTAACTACATACAGACCAAGTCAGGGCAGCCTTGAACCTTGTTTGACCCAAGCGAGGAACCATCATCTTGGAACTCGAAGTGGGGGGAGAAATTTGACAACCTCCTACTTTAACTGAAAAATAATTAGGCAAGAACCCTAGCAGATTGCAGTGACAATCAAGAAGCCACAGAGCAAATTGCTGCCATGAATTTTGACTTTCTGCAAAGCGTTACACAGACGACACCAGGTACAAGCGTAACATCTGCTGTTCTTATGACAGTCTAAGTGTTTCCCCCTGGATTGCTGTTTTACCTTGAAGTGGCAGTAAATACGGTTAAAAATAGGGATGAGGAAATGTGGGTGTCATCCATCTGATGCTGCAGTGTAAACACAGTCTGTGAAAAGGAGACAACTGGTAGGACAATACCCCAGTTGATAATAAAAAGCTTCAGTTGTGGAGGGAGCAGAGGCCTTCGGCTGGATAATCATAATCTGTGACTGTCAGTAGGAAATACAGTGGCAGAAGAAACTAGTTCCATCCTTTGGATTTATTCAACATATTGCTCTAGTTTGGAAGGATTATTGAAAGTCTGGGTAAGTCTCTATGTTTCTCGAAGTGGTCAAAAGATTAACCAAGGTAAACTATATCAAGCATGTAGGTCAGCCTGTTTGAAAAGCATCTTTGTGTTTGCCTTACCTGATGTGCTGGGAAACCAGGCAGAAAAGCATTGAATGATTCACACAAAAAAAATAAGGGCTAGAATGAATCTGAGTGTCTCCACCAGACCTAACCTGCTGGAGTCCTTTGAAGATCTTACTACAAAGGTACAGTGGGTGTTAGCGTGCTTAGTGATTTGTCTCCAGCTGCTAAAATCAAAGCACTCAGTGCTTCGGTGTAGAAACCAAATGATCACATCTGTACTGCACAAATATTTAACATATCACTCACCAGACCCTTCAGAGCTCAAGTCTCTATAACTACAGCCTGGCATGAAAACCAACAGGTCAGCCCATCTCCTTTGTTGTTACTGATATCATTATTACCATACTTTCAGTCCTTGTGGGGGATAGGACAGTGATAATGTACTTAAAACCACGTCTGACACCCTTCCCTGTCCGTGAGTGACTCAAGAAACACACTTTGGAAATGATCAGAAATACTTTATCTGCCTCTACAGTCACCTCCATTAGGAAACATGGGCATAATTGTCACTTAATATTCTCTTCATTTCTTCCCCAAAGATTTTAATATACTTAAAAATACTGCATCTGATCCCACTGGACACCATGTGTGCCTGGAAGAAATCAGGATGTAGCTGAGGCATGTGCTCTATTTAAACCAAAAAAAACCCCAAACTAACCCAGAACCAGATTGTTCAAAAGCACAGACCTAGAAAAGGCGACTTCAGCACACCTGAGGAAATTGCCTGTAGGGTTGTATCATTCCTTCACTCCTTCAGTTTGGTATAGATTTCATTGTGAGGTAACCCCTTGGCTTGCAGACAGGCTGTGGCCACCAAACCCCTTCACACAGGCTACTGATGAGCTGGTCACCACCACCAGAGTGGCCTGTATGTGACTTAGTGCTCAAAGGCTCCATCCCAGGAGCCACTGAACAGGGTGTTTGTCTCTTTATACAACCTTACCATGGAGAACCATGAACCATCTTCTGGGTTTGTGCTCTGGGCTGGTCAGGCTGTGAGGAAGCATGGAGTCTTCTCACCAAGAAAGCAGGAGGAGCTTTAGTACATTGTCCATGTATGTCTTGGGCAGTGTTTTAGCTGCTTGCATCATGTATTTCTGTATAAAATTGCATCTTAGAAATGCCTCCTGAGAGGTCAAGTAGGGAGGTCATGATTTTAAGCAGGAAAAGGGTAGATATAGGGTGACATCAGGAAAGAGTTCTTTAATCTGTGGGTGGGGGATCCCTGGAACAGGCTGCCTAGACAGGTGGTGGAGGCCCCCTCCCTGGAGCCATTCAAAGTCAGGTTGGCTGGGGCTCTGGGCAATCTGGTCTGTGAGTGATGTCCCTGCTTGTTGAAGGGGGTTTGGACTAGATGACCTTTGGAAGTCTCTTCCAACCCTATGATTCTATAAGTGTGTGCAGGCACCTTGATGTTCTAATGATTAGAGACACCCCTGAATAGAAATACTTACCTTGCTTTGCTTGATAACAAGTAAAACAGGAGCATAGAATAATCCAGCTCTCACCAGAAGGTGTGATATTGTCCCAGCAGTGTTCTTCTTGGGTTGACGGTCACTGCATCATCACTGGTTTTCCACGTGCCACAGCAGCTCTTGACCTACCTGTACTCCAGCCCTGCCTAAGCCACAAGAGCTATTTCATGCAAAATTACCCTCTAATTAAGTCGCACAGTGGTCGAGCTAGCACAGGCTGTACTGAAAAGGGGATGCTGCTTTCCAGTGGATACCAGCAGCTCAGCATGGCTTTAAGCAAATGGAATAAATGAATCTTCACAGCCCAGCACTTGCTGTGCTTGACCTTGTGCTGCCAGCTCTTGCATGCTGGCTAACATTATCCTGGCTATGCTGCAAACAGGACCCTGACAGTGGCCCTGGTTGCCGCAGAGTTATGTCCCAGCCATTTTGCAAATGAGTCGGAAAGAAAATGAAGAACTGGCAAGTCCACAGATACATCTGTTCTGGCGCTTCCACTGTTCCTGGCAGGTGTTACCTGAGTAATTTCCATGAAGAAAGTGTCCTCTTTTGCTGCTGTTCTTGACATTCTGAAACACAGACTATTTGAAAGTAAATGGAAAGAACATTTTTTTCAGAAACTGTAGATAGAGAAGGTATTTAATCTTCTGCTAAATGAAGGGAAGATTATACTAGGGAGACAGATCATCCAACTGCAGAAACTATTCACCTCACAGTGTGAAGAGACTGGAAAGTGAAAGCCATTAGTCTGGTGGCATTAGTAGATGACCTGAATTATCTGGGCCGGTTACAAACCAAACTGTGATTAGGGAACTCACTCTCTCTGCAGTATTAAATTATTGTTATCATGTGCTCTGAGGAAGGGATAGGGAAACCAACTCTTTCATAGGATTGTGCTGCTTTATATGGGAAATAATCCATGCTAACACAGCCCCAGCTTTACCGTAAGAACTGATCTCATTCTTTAAAGGCCACAAGTCACAGCCTACTATCTGTCACAGCTCTCTTGTAGGGAAGCAGAGGGATTTATGAACTGTCTTCTTCTTAAGGCTTGCTCAGTCTCAAGGTTTTTTATTCCCTTCAACTTGAAGAGGCAGGAAGTGAGAGGGACTGTACCTGCAGCAGGTGCTCAGAGACCAGGTCGATACTGTCTGTCATCACTGTGTTTGGACTGACAAATAAAATAATGATTGGAAATGAAGATTAAAATTGGAAATCTTCTTTCATAGCTAATGAAAGTCAGTAATCTTGGCATAACATATGGTGCCACATCCATCTCGTAGTGCTGTAGGAGTAGTTTGCAGCTGACAGCGCGTATGTCTGTACAGTATGCTTCAGAATCCCCAAATTTAGATATTTGATTGAATCGGTAATTTTTGAGGTTGAAACGTAAGCATGTTTCTCATCCCCTTTCTTCTCCTGCTCTGTCCCACTCCACACACCCCCAAAACCACCTTTTCTAGTGAAGCATTTCCTGATGCTTATGGAATGATCTCCTGTGCTCCTTCAGAGCGATACTGTCTCTGGTGCTTCCAGTATTCCTTTGCCAAAAAAACCCCACCAACTAATCATAGAATCATTGGGTTGGAAGGGACCTCCAAAGGTCATCTAGTCCAACCCCCTTGCAACAAACAGGGACATCATTCACAAACCAGATTGCCCAGATCCCCATGCAGCCTGATCTTTAATGGTGGTGGATGGTAGAGACCCCCAGGGATGGGGCCTCCACTACCTGTCTAGGCAGCCTGTTCCAGGGATCTACCACCCTCAGATTGAAGAACTGATTCCTCATGTCCAGTCTAGATCTACCCTTTTCCTGTTGAAATCCATGATTTCTTATCTTGTTTTTGTGAGCAGTCTTCCCCAGCCTTCTGCCAAGCCCTTTTCAGGGATTGGAGGATCGCTATAAAGTCCCACTGGAGCTTTCTCCTTTTCCTGTCCTGTGAGCCTGTCCTCATAAAAGAGGGTCTTCAGCCCTCTAAGCATTTCAATCCTTCCATTTCTGTTCAGAGGAGCAAAGGACCTTGAAGAACCTCAGGTACTAATTTCCTATTCTAGAATTATAAAAATCCCTGCAACTACCAATATGGGTTTGAGTAAAACAGGTGAGAATTACAGGTACAGTGATACAGTGCTTCCCCCCAGCTGCCATGGTGAAGCTCTGAGGATGCCTGAGCTTTCCTTTTGCAAAGGATTTATTAATCCACTTCCCAAACTCATCTCCATACCTTCACCATGCATAAACTGCCGTTTCTTTATCAAAGCATGCAGAGAATTGTTTTCTCCAGGAAATAAAAAATAGAGAGTTCTCTAGCTGACATCTCACTCTGCTCGGATCCCTTCAGGGTAAAAAACCAGACATTTGTTTTTTTCTTATGGCATTAGATTGTATTTGTGTTTCATTACCAGTAGCACTTGTACCAAGACTTTGACATTTGGACTCCAAAGCCAGAAGACCACACGTACATTAATTAAAATTTATCAGAAGAAGGGAACAGTAAATTTGTTCTGTTAGCTTACTCCCCTGGAGGCAAAAATCCAGTGGGTAATGGAGACAAGATAAGTGTTTAGCATGAAGTCAGGCTTGGGGTTGAGCTTTTGGGACTGCTAAGGTGAATTAGATATGGGGAAATATTTGAAGAAGAAATATTTGGCTGCATGTTAACAGAGCCAGTATCAAGATATCCAAGTGCATACTTGAATATATTGCAAAGGCACAGCACTAGGTGCACTTTCCAACCTACTCACTTTGGCACTTTAAAATTGAGTTTTTCCCCTTTGAATATGCAATAAGACAGCAGGAGGTTAGGATTCATCAGCTGGGTTCATTTTCCTGCATCTATCCTTTCTAGAGCTGTGGCATATAGGCTCCTTGCTATTGTGTATGTGAGAGGGACCCTTTTCAGCCTGTTTTCTGCTTCCCAGGGGCTCACCTCCCCATCCTGTGCACTTGATTCCCTTCACCTCCAGGCTCTTAGAGAATTGCAAGCTCTTTTGCTCTCCTCATACCTACCTAGCTTGAAGTCCTCAGCAAAACTTTTGGCAAATGCTACCCTTCTTCATCAAATGGATCCCCTCTGTCAGCATCTCTTCCTCTTAGAGGGATCCATGTCCATGAAAGCACTGTTAACCCTCAGCCTGCCGCTGCACCTGTTCAGAGCCTTCCCCTCACCAGCAGGACCATGGAGGGCATCACCTAGGCTCTCATGCTCTCTACCTCTGCTCTCCAAGCTCTGTAGTCATGACTGAAGTGGCACCTGTCCATCTCAGTCTAGTTACAGACACTAGTCACATACCAAAAAACAAAAGAGATAAATTATTTCACAAAGTGTTTCCTTGATACTTCACAGCTTCCCAATACTTCTGCTATGACTCTTCTAAAAAGACCAGACTATACTAATAGTTTTAATTACTTCAAGTAAATAATTTCAGCAGTGTCATTGCATTAATGTGGAGAATTGAATATTGGCTTGAATAATCCACTCTGCCGATGTCAGGTTTGCTTCCCAGCAGAGCTGTGTTTCTCTATAGTCACTTTCTTAATGAGAAAAAAATAGGTGTAGGACTGCATGGACCACAATCAATGAAAAAAGATTTTGGGAAAGAGGGTGGAATCTGGAAATGGAACATGTACAAAGTCATCCTAAAACCAGGAGTTTTGATGATGTTGGTAAACACTTTTGTCCAATTTTCATGAGGAGTGACAGAAGGGATGATTTGTCTGCAAGACCCCACATCACAGAGGGCTCTCAGACAATTTGTACAGTAGTTGTTTACTCGGCATAGTTGAGAAACTTAAGCACATGAGAAAAAATGAAAGTGTTTTTAAAGAGAAACAAGAAGCAAGATACTTCTTGGCAACATCTCTGGATTATTTCATGCTGTTTATTTTTGGAGCTGAATTTTCTTTCTTTTCTTCCCCTACCCCTGAGAATGAGTGGTTTCTGTTACCTGTGACAAAAAGTTGCTCACTCTTCATCACATCACGTTCCGAGAGAGCTGGCTGCTGTAATCTATCTTCCTTTCAGGGCTCATCTTGGATTCTTACCCTGTTCCACCATATCAGAGACTTAGCACAGCCCAGCAACATATGGTGTGTCATGAGGAAGCAGTTTACATTCCTAGTGCACTCTCCAGGTGACTAATCCTCGTGATTAAAAACTAAATCAAGCCCAGATAATTTTTAATAACCTAAGTTTTACCTTTCCTATGGCATTTTCAGAGGATGTGTGTGTGCTGCCACCTAGCAAGATCTCCTGTAGCATGAGCGGTTGTTTCCAGTTGCTTGGGTGCCAAGGAACACTGCTTTATGGTGCACAAAAATTGCCCCCTAAAGATGATCTTAGGCTTTGGATGCCAATCACAAAGAGAAAGCATCACTCAGAGCTTCTCTACCCAACCCCACTACCACTTTAGAGCTCCCGGTGATGTGCACCTCTTCACTAGCATGGTGTTCTTTGGTGGGTGTTGCATTTCTGTGCACACCTTACCCATCAGTTGGGCAGCTTTCTTGGGGTGCCATGATACATAAGGGTGCTTCCCTTTCTGAATAGCTACAGGGCAGCCTCAAGAGCTATTCTTACAGGAGAACATTAAACTCTTTCAAAAAAACCCAAACCAACTGCATTTGGACATGAAGATATCTCTGCTGGGACCAGTCCTTTTGATGTCTGCTACGAGCATGAAAGGAGTTGTCTATAGTATGGAGAAGGTTACTGGTCATTTGAACCAAATTGCTGGAGCAGAAACACCAGTCTGTCTCTCCTCAGGGACTGAAGGATTCAATGCATCTTTTATAAAGCATGGGAGAAGCAAAAACATCATGTGGATCACATTAAAAACACTACAATCATTTCTCTCTAGACTTCAAGATCACGTAATGCAGCTTTTCTTGGGGAAGAGTTTTCCCTTGGAAAGTTAGAATTTCACACCAAATTTGAGTTTATTTCATTCTGGCATAGTAAAAACATGTTTAAATATATTTAGATTTGATAGGGAGCATCTTTGAAAATGAACCTTGACTTAGAAGAATGTGTAATTTATGCCATTTGTAATCACACAGATTGAAAACTTTATTTAAAGTCTCGTAGAGAGGAACCAATCACGGACTTTTTGTTGTTCTTTCTCTGAATTTGTATTTGATTCTTAAGAGTGCTTTCAAATGAAATTAAAAAGATCAGCCTCAAGCTGTTAGCATGAGTACTCCTCCCCCAAATTCATGCTCTTCAGATTTTCATAAATGTATGAGAACTTGTGAGAAGTTAATATTTCTCTCCTGCATTTATGGGGTTCTTGGGTGTACTCTGAGATCATCTCTTATTTTCTTTGCTTTGTGAAACACCATGTGGATGGTACAGATGGGGCAAAGACATAAAGGGTCCAAGAAGGATCATTCAACAGAGGGACCAAGAAGCCAGTTATTCAGTTTGGTAGGAAAGCATAGGAGGACAGAAAAAAAACCCTTTTAACTGTACTGGGGAAGGATCATCAACAGGTGCAGGGGATCTCCCTGATGCTACCAGCCATCACTTGAGCTGGGGATGCTAAATGCCCCCAGTGTTTCTATCAGGGGTGGACCAGGTGGGCTTATTGCTGTGAATTTTGTATTATGGTTTAAGGAGGAGGAAGAGAGAGAATAAGAACTTCAATCTCTATGGTTGCTGCTCCTGCTCATCTCAGCTTCTCCAGAGACTTAACGGCACACCAAGCCTTCAGAGGTACTGGGAAGCTGCTGTAAAGTGTAACTGCAGTCTTTTGACAGACTCTTTCTGTTGCTGACAGTTGTCTTTATCATTTCCTATTACCCTGTCAGTTATTTGGAGTTATTTTCTTGTCTTGAACTGGTTTCTTTTTCTTGTATCTTTTTTCCTTTCCCTCTACTTGACTTTCTGCATGGAAAGGGAGGGTGAGGTGGCTGTGTACCAGGCAGTGCTTCTAGAATGTGAAACTGGGTGCTTTATGCTGTTCCCTATGCCATTACCTCCTATGGCTTAGAACTAGATGATCTCTGAGGTCCCTTACAAGCTAAAAAGTTCTATGGGGTTATGAATTCAGCGAGATTTGGGGCATCAAATGAGGTAAGTGTCAACTCTTTGTAAAATAAGCGGGGAAGAATATGTGAGTGGAGGCAGTTGGTTTGAATAACCCTTACTTGTTGAGAGCAAGGCTTAATGGTGTACTTAGAGTTAATTTTGGGGAAAATTGCCTCAAGGCAGTGCTTTGTAATGTCTTTCCAAGCATACTTCAAGTGACGTGGAAAAAGTCAATAAAGAATATTGCTGGCCTAAGTGTATCCTGTATCAGTAAGAGTCAACAGATTAATCTTAGAATCTTCTTTGTCTTCCAGACTATATTGGAGAAAATCCATAGAAGTGATAGAGTAAGCATATGCGTTAATAAAGTTATTTAGTGCTGCGTAAGTATGGGAGCTCTTGCTGATGGGAGGCTTAATACAATCTGCTTGGAACAGGAGTCCTAATACCCAAGTCTTGATGCATGTACTCACTGTAGAACTGAATGCCCAAGAACTGGATTTGCATAGAGCCACAAAGTGGTCTGAAAGCAGCTGAAGGAAGGGCTTGGAGCCTTGTAGTTAAGTGGTTTTCTCTGCTGTCATAATTCACAATATTACTGCTCTACTGCAACTGTAAAAGAGCAATGCCCTGGGGAATCAGGGGAACGTGCATGAAATGGTAATCAGCACAGCAATCTGAATCATTTTGAGCATTAATTTTATTACAGCAGCATCTGAATTCTGTGTCGATCTCATCTAGATATCAGCAGTTTGCATCCAAGGCTGAATTTTCTTGGGCAACTGTACTTAAACCCTGGCTGAAATGTTACTTGCTTCTCCAATGAATATTAGAAAGGCTGTGAGTATTCCTGTCATAAAATCTGCTCCTAACAATTTGAGGAACTGTCACTTTCTTGATAGCAGTGGTGTTATCTTTGCTGCTGATAGAGATATGTGGTTGTCAGCCATGTAACAAGGGGTTTGTGTACTGTTGTTGTAGACCTAACTGGACTAAAGCTGAGGTCACTGATCTCAGTTGAAACAATTCTATCATGAAATATTCTCCTGAAACACAATACATCAACAAACATTGAAGATTTTAATGGGGCTATGTCTGGTAACAGGAGGTGATTTTACACTGCAGTTCATATCAGTGCTGATGCCTGAGGTGATGCCCAGCAAGAAGCAAATTATCTTGTACTCAAGGTCATGTGTCAGGTGAGAAGAAGCAATACTTCTGTCTCTGAAAATGCATTTTCTAGCAGGAAGACCCAGCGTGGAAGTGCTTTAGTTTCTTTTGCTGGAGGACCACTTATGCCACGTGTAGTCAAAGTGCAAGACAACAGTGAAGATGCAGTTGGGGTGTGTATGGGGGATGCGGCCACACAGAGGAGCTGCCTCACTCCGAGCACAGGAGACATACTTTATGCTGGAATGAGTAGGTGTCCCCTGAATTGTAAAAGAAGGGAGAAAGAAAAGATAAAACACATAAAACATAAAACCTGCATCATTTATCTCTAATTTCACATTGCTGCAACCAAGTTACTATTTGGCTAAAAGGGGATCATTTATACATTAGTAGTTTTCTCTTTTTCCTAAGGATCTGTTACAAGTGTCTTCTAGCTCAGCTCTGCAATGTCACCTGCCTGTAGCCGTCAGGTAGGCAGGTCAGAATGTACAATTTTTGGTGCTTTTCTTAATTTTTCTCCTTGTCAATGCAATAGTCTTTTTTTCCTTTATTTTTATGGGGAAGAAAAAGGAACTGGCATATTTTAGTTCAAAGGTTTAATGTCTGGGCTTTTCCTGCATTTCTGTGAGCTGCTGTTGATTTGTTCTCAGCCTGCCCAAGTGAGCTGTGCTGAGCACTGTATTTAAAAAGCATTTTTTCCTATTTATCCCTTCTTTGGGACCACTTACTTTATGTTCGGTTCTGGTTTGCTTATCTGGTTGGTTTTTTGCTGATATGGATAAAGTGTTAGAATTCCCCACCACCATCAATTAAGTTTAAGACACCAACATTAACTGGAGAGGACTAGAGGGACTGGGTGAAGAACATGGATTAGGATGGAGTCAGGGATGTGTTGCATGCAAAGATCGAGTCCTCTGCACTCTCACTCTGAGAAGCCTGGTTTTGCTCAATGAATTTTTTTTCCTTTAAGTAGTAATCGACATTCTTGTGCTTTAATTCCATCCCCCACAACTCTCCCACTCACGAGTAACCATAAATGTGCAAAATCTGAGCTTACAGATTTATAAGCCTGTTTTCTATTAGCTGTACAAGAGCTGTTACCCTTTGGAGCAAATAAACCTAAAATACCATACCAGCTTCTTTCACATTGTGTTTCACTGCTGCTCGATACTCCACAGATAAAACGAAGTGCAGGAGTTCTGTGGAGCTTAGGGACACGATTTAGTGATGGCCTTGGGACAGTTGGGTTAAGGATTGGACTTGATGATCTTGAAGCTCTCTTTCAATCTAAATGTTTCTATGATAAGGAGAAGCTGTATCCATGTCTGTGGAGACCTGAACATGTTGGCTGGTTGGTTTTCAACAGAAATGAGATCTAAGAGAGGATATGACTGAAAGTAGAGTGAAGGGAGCCTCCTGATCTGCACGGCCATATATCCTGACCAGAAGCAAGTAGAGTGGGTTGAGATTTTGTGACAAGTGATGTCTGCCCTGTTCTTCTCATGCTTGTGGTAGTATTGGGAATTGAATGGAGTGTGTTTCCCAGTGTTGCTGATGCAAACACACACATATGCCATATTAAACAAAGAGAAAGTGGGCAAAATTAAGCATGAAATGATGAAAAAAAGTAAAGAAATAAAAATTGTTTGATTCTTAGGCACCGTCATAAGAGATGCCATAGAAATCAGATACAAGTAGTGAATTTAGTATAACATGATCTTTTATAATCTAATTACTGTGGCTTGTTTTTGTAAATGGAACTGAGGGCAGGGAGTGAATTTTAAGCTCCAAAAGAATTTAAGTCAGCATAAGCTAGAAAACCAATTTCCTTTAAACTGGAAAAACCAAAACCTCAAGAGATCACAGCGCTGCGCGTTAAGTCCATGTAATAAATCATATTGTATTGAATGCTGTAGATCTGAGAGGTGACTTTGAGATCTGGAGCTTTTCCAGGAACTAGCAGTAGCTAAATGGTACAAATGAGCAAGATATCAGTCTTTTGTTCCTTGTCCAATTTAAGGGTGGTCCCTTGGAAATAAGAAAATAACAGGATTTCCCTGGCTTGTGTTGGGTCTCCTGTGTTCATCTAAACACAAAGCCAGCAGACAGATATTTTCAGTTACTCTTTTTTCATTCTAGTTTTTGAGGGTGTGAGATTATCTGGACACTACAGTGCTCAGATTTTGACAGTGAATTGTAGAAGGGGGCCTGCTCAGAAGCCTTATGATGGCCTCAGTGAGTGCAAGGGCACATTGATAAGCCTGTTGAAAGCTTTCGGTATTGATACATCGCCTCACTTTAAAACAACGCCCTGTAAACGAGCAAGCATAGTCTAGTCTGAAGAATAACAAATATCTGAACTCATCTGGGTTATCCTTGGGTGTCCCTAACCACAGCAGTGGGATTGGAATTAGATGATCTCTGGGGTCCCTTTCAACCTAAACCATTCTATGATCCTTGCAGGATCCTGAACCAGTTGAATTCCACTGATGTAAAGCTAAACCATGGAGGTGCTCCATCACTGGAGGCTTTCAAACACAGATTAATAAGATTTTGAAGTGGTTCCTTTATCATCTTCCTTCCCATACTAAGCATTGTTGGTATTCCGTCTGGTATTGTCAGGCTTGTTCCCGGTATCACAGGTACCTGAGTTTCCAGTCATGTGCTTTTTCCATTTCACAACCCAACAGTTCGTTGGCGGGGTTTCTCGTAGCATATCCATGCTTTAACCTTCTCTCGAGCAGATAAAAACGGAAGGCTAAATCAAATAATTACTGCTGCTGATGGAGGATCAGAACTAGTTCTTGCAACTGCACTGCAAGCATTTTGAGAGGAACATGGGGGGAGCGCTGCTCATCTTGAAATGTCTGCCCTAGAAACAACACTTGGAGTTCAAGAGACAGTTAACAGAGCTTTTCAGGCTCCCAAATTAGATTTGACATGTATACTTCAGTACTTGTATGAAATGCTTTCAGATTGCCCTGATTACAAAACACTTCATGTAATCAGATCAAGCCGAACAGGAAATCCCAACGAAGTGCGGTATCTCGTGAGTAATTGCTGTGCAAATACTTCCAAATAAATTGTGAGCCACTTCTTATGCAGTGGCTCTGGCTAATGTCGTTAGGATGCTTAATTGACTTTTCTGTGAGTCAGGGTTAGCCACTGGTCCAGAAATTGAGGCACCACGCTGCATTTGCATTGAGGCACGAGGGACAGTTTTTCTTTCCTAGATCTGTAGGAGTTGAATAGAAATGGGAAGGAAGGGAGTTGGTTGGGGCGGGGGGGAAGCTGTTTGGACATGTGGAGAAAAGGATTTGAGGAGTGGGATGGGGAGCATGTGCAAGAGGATAGGAGTGTCTGTAGGCATGGAATGATTGAATGTTTCATTTATATATTTTTTTACTTTTTATGGGGAAGCCTTGGGGGTGAAAATAGTCTTGAGATATGTTGCTGAGTGTGCAAGTAACAAATTCATGAACCATGGCCTTTATCCTGGTAGGAAGTAAATGTCACTAGGTGGTGAAAAGAATATTTTCTTGATTTAATTACTTTTCTTTTTCTCCCGCTGATAAAGCCTTTAAAAGATTTGAATTTGTCTCCATGTGGCATGAGGAAACTTCACAGGTAGCTTCTGCCTTCCCTCCAAGTATTTCTAGAATACAAGTTTAGTTCCTACCTGTCCCCCTGAAGTAGTTTAAAGATTTCTGTTGGGTTTGGGAGGATAGAGAGATGGAGGGGTTTTGGGGGGTTTTAACTATTCCCTAGGTTCTATTTGCTGTGAGAACGGCTGGTTGATAGGAAAGCTCTTTTGGTCTGTGCTCAGGCTGTTGCGCTACACCTTTGACAATTCTGGTAGCACGACCCTAAGTAGCTGATGTAAAGTCTTGATAATTTTGTGATCTTTTAATATCAACACTCATGTGTGTTCAAAGACAATCTTAGTTTAAACACTACAGTAACCACTGAAAAGGGATCCCCTTTGATTCAGCTATTGATGTCCGAAGGCAGAAGAGAGAAGAAAGCCTACAGAACTCTGCAAGCTTTGTGCTGAACCACATCCACTTATTTTAAAATTCAAGCTACATGTTTTATTTCACATACATGAAAAAAAGTAATATTCAATATTTCAATGTGAATCTTTCACCTAGTGGGTGCTGCAACTTGTTCTGCAGCCTAGCACATCAGTTTCTCTACATGAAATGGTAAGATAAAACCAAAGGCCTTCTCTTACATTTGCTGTCCTGTTCTAAATTATTCCCATTTTAAAAACAAAAGCAAAAATGTACTTTAAGAATTGGTGTACAGTGTGTGGGGGGGAAACCCCCTCATCTTTAACACCACACACACACACACTCCCCCCTCGATGTTCCTCCCCCATTAAGACTATTGATGATAAACTATTTGGAATATGCATGAGTATTTCTGAGGAACTGCTGCAGAGACAAATTTAATAATTAATGCACAGGAATTATTTATTTCCCTAATATATTGTAAAGCTTTGCCACTTCAGTAATGAAAAACAGCCTTGATGCTGCTGCAACATTGAAAACACAAAGAAAAATGATAACAGTCACTGAATTGTTTATCGTTTGGATATATGGCTTTAATATTTGTAAATTAAAAGTGAAAGGATTTTTTTAAATATATTCAATACCTACATGTTGTTTATTAGTGGATGTTTGTTGGATATCAGTGGGACCTTGGAGAAATGTGGATCAAAGGAAGATTTTTCTTTCATCAGCAAGATGGTTCTTTCATAAAAGGTGTCTGTTGGAAAATAGCCCCAAAATCAAGGAGCTAGTGTCTAGCTCACACTCACGTTGATGACTTGCTGAAGTAGAAACAGCAATTCAAATGTCTACTAGGTATTTGTTTTCCACAATGTAGCCAGTTACTCCAGGGTTCATCTGCTTTTGGCTTTCTCCTGCAGTGTAATGCTTTTGCTTGTCTTCATTTTGTTTTTTGTTGCTGTGGAGCCATTCCATAAATTTATCAAGCTCATTTCTTATTCTAATCTCATTCTCGAAACTGGTCTCTGCTTCTCCATCCACAAATTGCAGATGCCGATGCCTTCTCCAATTTTCTGAGTAACTGCTGAAAATGCTGAAGGTGCCCAAGCCAGGGAAAGACTCCTTCCTACTGAAAACACTTTCTTGTTTTGTTCTGCCTGAGTAGTAGATGCATTTAAAATAGATATTCCCAACTCGCTGATCAATCTAACAGTGATTTAAGAGCATGATGTCAACAGATTAAATAAGACACGGTGCTTTACATCATCTCTTCTGCTCCCATTCTCCTTTCTTTCTGTCCTTCCGTCCAAGACATGAGGTCAAGTAGGAAATTAAACTGATTGTATTTAAGCTTGTTCTTGAAAAGGCTGTGAAATTTGGGGGTTGGAGTAAAGGAGAGGTGGCATCCAAGCTGTTTGTTTAATAATTTAGTATAATGTCAGGCAATCAAGTTGACTTGTGTGTAAATCCCCTGTGTAGAGATTAGCCAGTATTTGGTTTTTCAACAAATTGGGGTAAATATTATCATCCTGTTGATGTGAATAAAACTAACTTAACTAAATATTCCTGACCTGCTCTTTCTGTGTTTTGACCTGTATTCCTCTTCCATTGTTAAAGTTAATTGAAGTTCTTGACTAGAAGTAAGGGCGTTTTGTAATGAGGAGGTGTGGAACACTTTAGTCTCTTTGTAGCCTCTCCTTCCCCCTTGACTGATGGTCCTGTTAATTAACTGAGATAAAGGTCTTCCTCCCATTCCTGGTGTACTTGAAGAATTTTCACTTTTTGTAAGTTGTTTCACCTCTTTGCCTTTCAGACTTCACCTGTTTTTTCCTTCATATGAATGATGAGCTGTATGGGTTTGTCACTATCTCCTCTATGATTTCCTTCTGTTTTTAGGTCTTTCAAGTCTTTAAAGCATCTCATTGCTCATTATTATAGTTGTTTCCTATGCTTACATTGCTCCTCCTTCCAGTAACTCTTGCTCTCCTGAATATCTTTATCCCAAGGCTTTCTATGAAGTATCTAATGGTTTGCTACAGCTTTTAAAAATATCATTGCCCGTCCTTTCAGTTTAATTCTTCACTTTCTTACTGGTAAATCCCAGAGCACCTGTTCAAGCTGTGGTTTATGATGATGTTTAGTTTCTGGCTTTACATCTTCAACAATCAGTAGCTATGACTGGGCCCTACCTTCCCAGGACAGGCAGTTTTCAGTTATGCCCTGAAGCAGCAACTGGTTTCTTCTCTTTTCCCATCAATGAATTAACTGCTGAAAGGTCTGGTTGCAGTCTGATACAAATAGCTGGGCAGACCTTCTTGGCTTCATTGAGAGGCCTGGACATCTACTGCAGCTCGGGACAAGATCCAGGTTTCTGCCAGAGAGGGATGAGGAATAAACTCCTCTCCTGGCATAGAGACAGGAGGGTTCTTGTCTCAGCTGCACATGCTCAAAGCCAGCTCAGAAAGGAGTTGATCAGCCATTTGGGCTGTTTCCTCCTCAGATTTAGTTGCCTGCTCCTGGGGCAAAGGGAATAGGCTGGATGGAAGCAACCTGCCCACCAGATCTGGCTCCAGAGCTACCCACTGGACTGCACTAATATACAAACTCATCTTATCTCAGAGGTAAATTTGCATCCTTCAGAGTTTGTGTGCTGTATGCATGTAAGTGGCTTCTTCTCCAGCACAGGATAGTTGTTGAGTCACTTCTGGAGGTGGTCCCAAGCATGTAGAATATATTAGCCCATCTAGGCAGTTCAGGCAATAAAGTTGTAGTCATCCTTCTTGCTCAGAAATAGTTTATTTTGGGTTTTAATCTGTATGTAAAGATATCATTCTTACTTTCAAAGCTTAACTAACAAGGTCTGCTCCTCTAGTTGTGGCTGCATGGTGGCACAGCCCACACCACTTGCCATGGTGGGTGTTCTGGACCAGCAGTATATCATGTTAGCCTAAGCTGCATGGTGTAGGACTGAAGGGTTTGCTGAAGAGAAAACAAGCCTAAAACTTCATATTTCTCAGCCATCTATCCAGAGAAGTTTACTCTCCCATTGCTTAGTAACTTTCAGACAAATCTATTTGTTCTGCTTTTTAGCTCTCATTTGAACACATGGAAATATCTGGTTTAGAGCACTTGTGGTTTCTGGTTTGTGTGGTTTAGTTGGTTGTTTGGATTTAAATGGCTTTAACACTTACAAGTTGCTGATTAAATCAAGACAGGTGACCTCTATGATCCTACCTTATCTCTTTCATTTCCTCTCCATGAGGAATTTATAAGAAACAGCCCATCATTAGTGCATTCTCCTGCCTTGGGTAGTGGCCAAATGATAATTGTCTCTCCTGTAGAGAGACTTTGGAAAAAAAATTCTGCCCTTAATTGAGTAAAATCTCTATTGAAGCTAACAGGCAAGATCCTCAGCTTAAGAAAGGATGGATGTTTTAGCTAAATATTTAATTAATGAAAATATCACTACCCTAGTGTAAGTGGTGAAATAACTATGGTCAAGAGAAGCATCATGGCTTGCCAAGATGACACACTGGGTTAATGGCAGAGCAAGAAGTGAAACCAGTTCTGACTCACATCCTGGATATTTGATCCTTTGAACCCTATTGTCTTAAGTGACTTCTTGGAGGCCATTGAGGAAGTATTTTGCAGAGCAAGAAATAGCTGTCATCTGTGCAGATTCTTAAGATCATTTCCTTAGGAGTGTGTTCTTATCCTCTCTGATTCCATAGTCTCATTTGTTTTCCACTGGTTGTAATGAGCTTAATCTTTTCCTTAAATCATATGCTTGACATGTGCTGGCCAGCAAAGTTTTCTGACACCACATTGCTCTATCTTTATTTTCCACATTTACCTTAAAAAGTCACTAAAGTCGTCACCTTATTTTTCTTGCTTATTGAAACTGCAGAACTTGAGAGGCTGGAAGTTACTGTTCCCTATCCATTAGCAAAATTTCTGAAAATTGGTGTAGATCCAGTCGTGGAGCCCATAATTACAAAACGCCTCTTCAGCTGTGAGGAGGAGAAGAGGAATTGTCTGGTTCAGTCTCTGAAATGACAAAACCTGGCTCCTTCTCAGGGATTAATCTGAGCAGAACTGACTTTGTGCTTCTTCAGGTTTGTATTGTGATTAAAAGAGAACGATTTCACGTGTCAGGTTTACTGGTGAAACTATTAGCATCCCGAATCATTCGCATTAGGAAAGAAATCAGATGTTTAACAAGTTCTTTCTGTGTAAAAGAAGGAACCCTATAGAGGGGAGACTTTTGTATTTAAGATGAGTCTTTCAAGGCTGTTTATCTCACTGGAAGAGCTTTCAACTTTTACTTTTTTCTGGCTCTGAAGGGAACCTACAGAGTTCAACAGTTGTCCGGTGGCAGAGTGTTATTTAACTGAGAAATGATTAATGCAGTCACAGAAAGAAGAAAGAGCTTTTGCTCTTAGCAAAGCTTCAAGAAAAGAAATTAAACAGCTGTGGGGAAGGCACCCAATTAAAATGATCTGTCAGCTCTTCCTATTCTCCAATTTAAAAATAGCTGGATTTAAACTATAGCAAGAAGAAATTCAGAACCTGAGCACATACAGTTCAACTGGTTATTGGTCATCAGATTCTAGTATCTTGTGTAACAGTGGGTGGGATCTGCTTTAACAGCTTCTTAATGGGCCCATATCTTGTTCACATTTTTACACTGACATCCTACACTTATCATTGAAGTTCTTAAATAAAATTAGCAAAGTAATGTAAATCCTGGCCTCTATTCTGATGTATACCAATCTCTCTCCTGCTCATATTAGTCTGTCCCACTTTATTACCTACCTGACTGCTCTTCACATTAGTACTAAACCATCTCTTTTTCCCATGTTTTCATAGTGTTGTAAATTCTGCTAACCCTGTATTGCCATGATCTCACTTAATTGAATCTCCCTTCTCTAGATGATCAGATTAATTTTCCTTGGTTGTCTTCTATCTTCTCAGCTCAAACTTCTGTACAGTCAAGCCACACTGACTCACATAATGCAAAAAAACCATGATCTGGCTTTTGACTAACTGAAGTGCTGGTGCTTGGTTTAACCTAGAAATAGCTTTGATCAAACAAGGTATATGCAGTAGTATTTAGGGGGAAAATTGCAAATACTAGAGCAAATGGAAATTGCCTTTATGTACTGTTTGTGCTGATGCCCTAGAATTGGCAGCAGTCTACGGAAATTTAATGATGGTGCTGAAGCAGCTTAAAAAAAATAAGAATATATATGATGGAGGAAATTGAAGAGTTATGGGGGAGTTGGAGGGAAGCTCCAGTCACTGTGTGGATAGATTGCAGCTTGTTTATTGGATTCTCAGCACAGAAGATGATTTTCCTTAGAGTAATATTTCTGCAGGGAAGAGTGAATATTCAAGTTTGTGTATCTTATCCACAAATTGGATGTCACTGAATAATAGAAGTTGTGTGACAGGCGTGTTTCTTAATAACATGTATTTAGGTAACCACAGTGAAACTAATACCTCTCAGAGAGTAATTTGGAGTTGTGTAGTAAAAGCAACAAATTTTTGAACCAAATCCAAAAAATCTAAACACTCTGAGGGTATCTTTCAATTTTTTTTTCTAATTCACAGCCCTGACTAGTGTGAACGTGTTTGCCTATCCCTGACCATTTCAATTTCCCCAAGCACTACATTTCTTTTCAAGAGCTATTTAGCACTAGTCTGCCTTTAAGGATAACAAGATAATACAAGATATCAATTGTTCTCCTTGCTTCTCCAAGGCTTCTAAGATTTCTTGGAAGATCTGGGTTTCCTGGTATGGTTGTAGCCACTTGGAGACATAAAATGAAGTGTTGGAAAGCTGGATTATGTTGCCTGGTTCAGGGCACAAGGCAGTGGAGATCTTTCCCTCCCAGATAGGCTGTTTCAATGCACAGTGCCTCGTGTGGAAGCCACAAATGCAAATTCAGCTCTGGACTTAAAGACATTAAACTGAGAATTAGTACTGAGGAAGAAAGGCTGAAAGGGATTCTTTTTCATTCATGTGAAATAAATCCTCCCTGCAGTGGCTGATCCAGCTTGATACCCTTAGCAGCAGGGCTGCTGAGTAAGCACCCTCACTCCTGAGACATTTCTAAAGCTGGTTTAATTTTATCACTGGGTCCACGGAATTAGAGACCAGGAGACAACTGTCAGCTGCTGCTTGTCTGAGCCCCAGCATCATTGAGAATTGCATCCCACTGCAGCCTGTCTGAGCTCTGTACAGATACGTCAGCTTAGAGGTGAGAATAATTTTAGCCTAAAGTGTGTGTGAGTGATGGTGTGGGGTTTGGGGATTTTTTTTATTAATGCTTCAGGACCTGGAAGGGAAGAAGGGCATTGACAAGCCATCACCAGCAGGAACAATAGTTAGCACCTCTGCAACGCTTTTTCTGCTCTTACACACGTCAGTTCACGTTATTCACCTCTCTTGATGCAGCAACCATTAATTTTCCTCGCCTTAAGAAAGGGGAACAATTGCCTGATGTGATTGACAGTTTATTCAGAGCTAGAATTATCTCGTACAAAGAGAGAGCTGTGGGCTGAGGTTGCTTAACTGAACCTCTCCAATGGCAGGGGGCTGAGTGGGCTGGCAGTGCCAGGGTGGTTCTCTGGCAACCGCTCCTCGACGTGATGGAGCTGCAGCAAAGCACGGGCAGAAGACTATCTAGAGGTGGTGCTGAAGAGAGATTTTAGTGCTTTTCCTCTGTGTTCAAATAGAAATAGTCACTGGTCTGAATGTGGGCTTTAATGGGACATTCAACTACTGTCCGGAGGCCAAGTGTGAACACACCAATCTGTCAAAGCAGACACAGGAGACAGTGCAAGAGTGGAAATGTCTTGTGTTTTTTGTTAGTAGAAGTCTTGGAACATTCAGGAGAGAGTGAACATTTTCCATAGTATTGTACCAATCTGACTTTTGTTGTTTAAACTATTGAATACAGCTGAGTGCAGAATAATTGTCCCATTAATAAATGTGGCAAGGCCAGAACTGGATGAGTCTTGGGTACTAAATTCTGCAAGTAGGTACCTGGTTGTTTCATTGAGTTGGGCTTTTTCAACTTCTTTCTTTTTTTTAAGTGTAAGCTGAATTTATATTCAGCCATCTGGGACATCTCTTATGATTCAAACCAGTGAATTTTGAGGGTAATTTCTGTCAGTTCCCCTACAGTGATTTCCCTCTATTCCTTTCTTTCTTCCCCCTGTGGATGTTATCCATAAAAGTACCTGCAGGAAAAACAATCAACAGTGAGGCTAAAATGTTTCTTGGCAGCATTTTGCCCCCCAGTTTTGCAAGAGGCAGTATTTTTCTACCACGCCAGGAAAATTCGGGTCACCTGATTGATTACATCCCTTAAAGAACTTGAATCCTGCTTGATCAGCATGAGGAGAAGATGGTACAGCAGAGCATTTATTTGTGCACGTTGAAATATCCTAACAGCAGCAATGGAAGCCAACAGGATTGGACGTGATTCTTTGCTCTAGTGAAAGTTTTCCTGCCTGAAGGTTTGACACAAAGATGGGGTTTGACTCTTGACTTTTATGTGACCGGAGAGAAGGAAATTCTTGCGGCATAAGGAAATAAGTGTGGCAGCTATGTAACCGTGCAAAATCAGTTTTGCTCTAGATATTTAATATATGATTTGAAAGAACTGTCTTGCTTAAAGGAGTCCCTTGAAATCAGGGAAGGAGAGATGAACCTTCACCTTTCTGTTACATCCAGACAAGATGTAACTCCTAGAATGAGGTTTCTCCTCTCTGTGGTCTTTGAAGTTCTCAGTCAAGTTCTGTCTGCCTCCAGCTGATGGCCCTTGTCCTCCCCTTTGTCAGAACCTCTGCTAACTTAGTGTTGCTTGCTCTGGCTTGTTTCCAGTCTCCTTCAGTATCCCTCCTGCTGGGAGCTCTCAGGCTGTGCCTGGCGTCTGTCCCCTTTTAATTTCTGGAGTAGCCAAGCAAATGATGATGATGTATATTTTAATTATTTTTATCTACATCTGCCTTTTGTCAACAAATGATCTTTGCTGAATTTTAAAGCCAGCCTTGAAATTGTACAGTCGCCTTCTCCTAAGGCAGAGAGTATTTCCTTTGCAGGCTCTAAAGCTGTTCAGTAAAATTAATTTCAGTTAAACTGCACCTCTGGGCAGGGATGATTTTTCTTGCCTTAGGTATCAGACACTGAGGCTATTCCTGAAGACCTCCCATCATGTATTGCGTGGGCTTACCCTTTGTTCTGTTCTGGTGGTGTTGTATTTACATTCTTGAGCACTTTTATTTATGTTCAGTGGCACTTAGCAATAGGAAAGAAAGGAAGTGTTGCACTGCCCTGGTTTCTCTGGGTCTGACTCCCAGCCCAGCCATGGTTTGTAGGCTGTGAGGAGTCTAGAGTCAGGTAGGTCCCATCCCACCAACTTCATGTCCATTATAAAGGGGGAAATCTGAGGATGGAGACTCCTTCTGATCCTGCTCCTCCTTTTTCTACTTTTCTGCCTCTCCCCATCTGTGGTGGTCTCATTCATCATTCTGCTCCTGAGGAACTGCATTCCCATTTGTTGCCACTGCTGAATGTTCACAGGGCTAAGTGTAAATCCATGTACTTCATACTGGTGTGACTTTGGTTGGTTTTTTGTTGAATCCATTTTCTCCTTTTCCTGATCCCCCTTCCCTATAGGGGAGGGGTCATCTGGTGATAAAAAACTACTGTAGCTCAGCATCTGGTGTGGGCTAAACATATGCAGGTGTCTTCCTACAGGACCATGGCAAATGTGCAGGTGGTCTAGTTTATGGTGTTGTGAACCAGAGTATTTCAGTATTTCAAATACAAGGCCACTAGGTCAAACGTTGTCCTAATACACAAGAGCTCTGATGTTGAAATCCTTCAGATTGGTAATAGAGAAAGCCCAAATCTCAACACCTTTCCTACTTCTCTACTATAGGAAAGGTGTGCAGGACCAGTCCTTCTTTATTTTTTTTAAGAGGGCAAATATTGCTGTATTTCCTAGCTTGTTTAG
Organism: Upupa epops; assembly: GCA_013397515.1. NCBI lineage: Eukaryota > Metazoa > Chordata > Aves > Bucerotiformes > Upupidae > Upupa > Upupa epops. Next base: position 62,191 of record VZRI01005834.1, on the reverse strand, counting down.
CAGGAACATGAAGATTAGGATGGAACAAGCTTATAATTGTGTGCCTGGTCAGTTAAGAGCAGAGGGCTGTGTTATGCCTGGGTGAGCAGTTCCAATACACTAGAGTCAAGGTTCAAACCCAAATATAAGGCCTTGTGTGATCTAGTTGAAGCTCAATGTACTCTCACTCTTTTTCATGACTGTGTTCTGTACTTAGTCCTTACCCATATTTTCAGCGTTATCTATTTCTTATCTAGCTGTTGATTTTCCTGACCCTATGTTACTTGTTCTCTCATATTTCACACTATCATTTCAGCACCAAAGCAGTTTTGCAGTGTTTGTAATGCTGCTTTGAAACCTGGGCAGTACTAGGAGTTTACAATTAATCATGTATATTGTGATGTTGCTTTTAATCAACCATGGTCCTACAAGCGTAAAAAGTAGATATGAACTAAATATGTAGGGGGAAAAAAAACCCTTGAAGTTGCCTCATAAGATAAATCTGAACCACTGACTATTAAAAATACTTCAATGTAGATGTTATCCACTTAAAATCAATTCCTAGTGATGGAACTAATGTTAGACTGCCTTATGACAAGGTGAAGAAACCATTAGAGTAGTCTCAAATTATTATTTTATTGCTGGCTATTCTCTACTGTTCATTAATAATCTGGAACTTCCTGCCACAGAGAAACACTTTAATTTTAGAAAATGTCAAAGGAGTGATGAAATTTGAAGCTATTCTTTCGCAGGAGTTGGCTTTTGACGCTGCCGTTGACAAATTATACTCGGAGATCATTATTTTTTCTTGCACACACGAAGTGAAAACCATTCATGAATATCTTGGGAGATCATTGTCATTTAGGGCATTTAATTTCTTCACTCAAATTCAGAGCACTCCTTAAAAATGGTAGCTGGCTCCATAATACAGCTGAGGTTTTAAATATAGCAGATACATTTATGATATGAATACGCTCCTCTGTGCCTTAACATTTACAATTCAGGCGCAGAATAGGATTGCAAAGGTCACTGATGTATAATCTTGTCATAATATACCTTTGAAACAACACGGCATCAATCTGGGCTCCTGCCTCCGCAAACTTCAGCTGGCACAGTAGGAAGGAGCCGTTTCCTTGCCGCTGTCATAGGTGCTAATCTAAATTGCAGCATGTGTTTGCTTCCAGTTAAGGCTGAATAATAGGAAACTATCTGCTAAAAACCAAAAAGTTAATGGAATTTGTCACTTGAAATGGAGGAAATTGCTTGATTTGATACAAATGACAATGTATTGGTGCTAAGTAGAGGCTTCCCCAGACATGTTTTTTGAGGTTGGATTGGGGTTGTTGGTTGTGTTTGGGGGTTTGTGAGGTTGGATTGGGGTGGTTGGTTGTGTTCGAGGGGTTTTTGCTGTCTTTTAATTGGAGCTGCTCAGCGAATAGCAGGTCTGCTCTGTGACTGCTGTAAAATGTTTTACCTTTTTTTTTCTGCAATAAGAAACACACCTGAGATGTTCCTGCCTGTTTTGAAAAGGCCAGGTCCTTTCTCTTCTCCTAGAAAATGTAGCTGGGAAACCTGGACAGCCTCATTTTAAGGCTGCTGTACCTTTGCTATGCAATCCAATGGCACAATCATTTCTCCTGAAGTTTCTGATTGTCTCTAGTCTACAGAAACAGAATCATTTAGGTTAGGAAAGACTTAAGATCATCAAGTCCAACTGAATCTGTTTTCTTCTTGTAAACCTTGTTTTAAACATGCTGGTTTTGAATCATGACCATCTCAAAGTGAATACATTGCTGCTCTTCATCTGGAATATTCCATCCATCCTCTATGTATTTCAAAGGAGCTTGCTTCACCCACACTATTCTTGTGTGCTACTCCTGGGGCAAGAGATATCAAATACAACAAAACTTCCTAGACGGACTTTGTTTAGAGAAGTAAGAGTAGATTCCATGTAACAGCCAGAAATGCATTAGTTCCAGAAATGAGCACTGTTCTCATCCGTAGATATGCTGTGAGGAAGCAGCATGCTGTCTAGTTGGATGCAAAATAGTTGGAGCATTGTAGACCCCAAAGCAGAGACTTTCTTGTTCCTATATAACACAAATATGAGGCTAAATTCCAGTCCTTCCTGCTTTTACAGAAAATTGCAGTACCTTAAATAACTATGCAGAAAAAGCAATACAAGGCAAGGCTTAATTTTAACACACGTCCATGGGGACAGGGTTTCTACTCAGCCTTGCCAGCTGTACATAGGCTTAGGTTGTCTGAGCGTGAGGAAACTGTATTAAAACTAAAAAGAATTCATTCCACTTGATCATGCCTTGTTGATTCCAGAGCTGCCAAAGCCTTGAAAGGTGCCTTTATTAACACAAGAGTCTTGTTGGTTTGTAGATAAATCCTCAGGTGAGGCTATATGGGCTCAGTTCTGGGTGATCTTTGAGAAGCTGAGGAGAAGCTGAGTAATACTTTGTGTGGAGAGGGAGAAGTATTTGCTTGAAGAGAAATTAGTGAACTGGGGCTGTTTTCTGCGTGTAACGTTTAGTGCTGCTAAGAAGAGTGATGGACTGGGAATGGGACGGACACAAAGCACCTGGAAGTTTTCACAGTGGTGTCTGTGTTTCAGTGGTGCTGCAGAAACCTGTCTTAAAGGAAGAAAACAAAAAAGAAATATAAAAAGAGAAGTGAGGAGAAACCAGCCAGACCCAAAGAAGAAAATAGCATGACAGATTGGCTTCACTTTAACGACTTACTGAGAAACTCCTGTGGTAGTTATCACACGGCTTCGAAATTGCCCAAGTATAAATCCTATAGTTATTAATATTTCAGTTGTTCTCACAGGGAACAAATGGCTCCTAATTTTTCAGCGGTGCACCAGTGAAACAGCAAAATCTATTAAAGTCTCCCTTTCGTCAAACCCTGCCAAAGAAAACCCAAAATGCTTCGGAGAAATTGGCCTCTTAAATTTATAGCAAAAACCAATCGCGGGAAATTGGCCTCTCTAGTGCCATAGCCATTAAACGGGTTATGAATCAAAGTCACCAGTAGTTTCTTTTTTGAATCGTGAACAATTCACTCTGTAACACTGTGCTCAGAGTAGGGAAAAAAAGTTGTAAAGATTTCTCTCTGTGGGGAGGTGGGATTGGGTGAGTGCTGTGCTGAGATAGGTTTTACAAATCCTCACCAGGGGAGTAATGAGTTGGAATGGACTGTCAGGGACTCCTGGGGGTTCCTCATAAAATGCCATCAATTTTTAAAACAAACATTAGGAGTGCTGCTTTTCCGGAAGTCAGTAGGCTTCACTGTCCTAGCTGGGGACCGCTGGAGCATCCTCTGCAGAGGTTACATCCCTGAACGTCAGTCTTTGCAGAGTGGCTGTTTGCTTTCAGTGACTTGTGCTCAGGTACCACAAGCTGCAGTGAAAGATGGTCCAGGTCTCCTCTCATCTTCCAGGTTTATGTTTATTGAGATTATTGCAGAGAACGCATAACAATCTAAGCCACTGTTTGTCTTTTGGTGCTGATCCTAAAGCTTCGAGCCAACAACAAAAAAACCTTAACAAAATAAGACAGTCCTAGTTTTCTCTTTCTTCAAGTATTCTGTGCAGTACTTTACTCCTAGAAGGTTACTGAGGGGCTGCAGTGTGTCCAGAGAAGAGCAGTGGAGCTAGGGAAGGGTTTGGACCACAAGCACTCCAAGGAGTGGCTGAGGGAACTGGTGAGCTTTCAGTGGAGGAAAGGAGGCTCAGGGGAGACCTTGCTGTTGACAGCTCCCTGGAATTCTGGAGGCTGGAGCAAGATATGATTTAGTCTCCTCTCCCTAGGATGAGAGGAAATGGGCTCAAGATATGCCAGGGAAGGTTGAGGTTGGCCCTGAGGAACAGTTTCTGTCCCCAAAGGGTTGTCCAGGTCAGCCTAGGCTGCCCAGGGCAGTGGTGGGGTCCACAGGTCTGGAGGGGTTGAAAAACTGGAAATGTGGGGTAAGGGACAGGGGCTAGTGGGGACCTGGCAGTGCTGGGGGAATGGTGGGACTCTCATCATAAAGGTCTTTTCCGATCCCAGTGGTTGTTACAGACTGCCTGGCACCATTTCTTTTGTGGGTTTTTCTGTGAGGGGGTATTTTGACTGCATAAATCAGGGAGGGGGAGAGAAGAGGGTTCAAGCAATGGGAAGGCAGAGATCAGAGAAGGCTCAATAGCTTTCTCATTTCTGCTTCTGTTATGAGTAAGGTGGGGTGGTTTTGAGCCATCTCATCACCACTTGTGTTCCCTGGTCATCTTCCTACTGCAGGTGTTAGGCAAAGAAAGGAAATGTTTGTTCATGCTGTGAAAATATTTGACAGCTACTGTTGAGGTAGGTTTTCCTGTGGCTGAGAACTGCTTCAAAAGGTTCTTCTTCCCATCAAACCCACAACCAGAAAAATCAAGTCTACATGACATAAACCAGCACTGGTTTGGCTTGGATCATTTTGCCTTTACAACTTGAGTATTCTTTCCCTTTTCTTTGTGTTTCCAACTCAAGTTACTCTTGATTTAATATTTCCATGACTAGGATGAGATCTTCAGGATCAAATATTTCCATGACTCAGAGATGCAGAGCTGTGCATTCTTTTTATTAGGATTTGCATTCGTTTTGCTGCAGCTCCTGGAACAACTTGGGAAGGTGCAGCCAAGCCAGATACCTAACAAAGGGACAGTTTGGATAGGTTTCAGGTCCCAGAACAAGGGCTGCGTTCAAGGGACTATCTAAATCTGAACTAATCCTTTTAGACCCCATTTACAGACAAAAGAATTTCAGAGACACTTCAGAGGCTTTATACGAGCAATTCATTTTCCATATTGTGATGGGGGTTTTAGGGGTGGATGAGCTGTTGTCATCTTTTTTCCCCACTGACATTAAAGGGAACCTTCTACAAACCTCCTAAAAATCTGACTCTAGCAAAGTGAACTCATTCTATATGATTTTGGGTTTTTTAAATAACCAAAAGCCCTAAGTATTTTTTCTTAAATAGCACTGAGACTAGGGGACCACAGAAGTAGATGTTATTCTTGCTGTTTTAAGTTCAAAGTAGCTGCTTCCAAGGAAGTCTCTTTTGGATCTTCTTAGCTGTTTTTTGAATCAAATGATGACAGTATTTTAAAGTAAGAATATAAAAGTGTGTCTGGCAGAGATCAGGCTGATAATTCAGAGCTTGATTAAAGCACCACATTTCCTTCAGGCTGACACCCACACAGCCCTGTATGTCCTTGTGGTTGATAAGAGACTATTGGCCCTTATCTGGGTTATGCTGGGTGCTCCTCCTCCCAGAACCTTCAATATCAGTATGTGGAGACCAAATAAGTGGTTTTCTTGTGGCTTTGTTTTGCTTCTGCATGTTGGACTTGTGTCTTCAGTGAATGAAATTATTAAAGAGTTACTAGACACTGGTTTTTCTTGTGTTCTTCAGTGAGGGCTGCCTATGCTGCAGGCTTTACTTTACTGAAGAGTACGTGTGTTTGATATCGTGGTTTAAAACCACTGGCTGTCTCAAGGTAGGAAATAATATGCTGTTTCATTGAGTTCTTTGGACTGTGTTTCCAGAATGAAGCATCATTTTGCTTTGGCAGTCATTAAGACCCACACTTCAGCTCCTCCAATCTATGAAACTCCACTGCTATTCTTCTAAGACAAAGCTTTCCTGAGTGAGCAGGTAAATGGTTTTAAGATATCTCCAAATGATGCAGAGGTAGAACAAGGTCTGGGTTCTGAGCGACTGAACACACTGTGTGACTGCAACTTTTGTTCCGCTAGTTGAGGAATGGTGTGGTTCACAAGCTGGTGCAACAAGGTGAAAGTCATCTTCAGCCTCTCTGAATACCATAAAGCATTCTTCTCATTGGATGAGGACTTCACTAAAGTTCAAGCAAGTATGTAGAAGCAGCAGATGTTAAAGCCCACGACAGATATGGAGATAGTTTAATGGTTAGGGGTTGTAGGGCAGACAGTTGGATGATCTTGAAGGTCTTTTCCAACCTTGATGATTCTATTTTTTGTGTATGATGATTTTCTGAAGGTCAGCAGACAGTGAGGACTAAATGCTTGCCCAAGTGTATGTATTGTAGATCAAGCCATGTATCAGAGGTCAGCTTTGTTAGTTAGAAATTGTGCCTGTTGCCTCCAGTAGAACTTTATTTCACTTGCTTAAAGCTTTTTCTGGGTCAGGGTTTGTTGTGTTGTATGCACCTTCACTCAGCGTGTTGGTGAAGTGAGCCCATGATGATACTTGTAGGTAAATGAAAGTTGTCCCATCATACAAGCATCTTCAAGCTATGTGGGTTAGCATCAAAGAAGTGCTGCAGTTATCTGCCGGTCATGGATTTAGTTGTGCATGGGTAGGTCCTCGTAGCCATGTGTGTACTGGGTACGTATAGAATGGTTTCAGGAGAGCCTCTTCAGTGCAGCTACCTGAGCATTTAAGACATGGATTTATTCACATTGCCATAGTGCAGCATTAAAGTCAGGCTCCATAAGTGATAATTAGGCCTTCCATGCATCTCCTCCTCAGACTCTATTTTCCACTTCATCAATACACTCCAGTAACGATACCTCAAGGAATCATTCCTTCAGCTTCTCTGCCTGCTTTGCACGTCTGGATTCAGCATCCTGCATACCAAAATCCAGCAAAAGAGTCTATTGCATTTTCACCTCAAGTGTTTAATCTGTGTTATTAAATGACAAGGTGTCTGCAAACCATAATTCACTGCAAGGAAACTTTTAGTTAAGTACCATTCCTATAAGCAAACTATCTCCTTGGAGGACTATTTTAAGCTGTCTCTGTTTATTCCTGTGAAAACATGATTGACCTTTACATGGAGCCATCCCTTACCACACAACGACTTCTGGGAGATGTCACACTCCTCATAGTGGGCGTTTGTGGTGATCAAATAATTCATACCCTTTTCTCAGCAACAGATCAGTTGATGTTAAATGTGACAGACCTACCCAGAGATTTTGGGTGAGTTCCTAAACGTATTGAAATCAAGGGCTAAGCAACTTCCACTAACTTCTGTATGGCCAGATTTTTCTCCTTGGAACTTCTTGCCAGATTCCTTTTTTTAGGTATGTGACAACAGTGACATTTAAACACCCAATCTTAAGGTTTCCTTGTGAGTTCTGTAGCCCAACCAGCCCCTTTCCCCAGCCAAAAACCCTTGTCATAGAAGTTAATAAGGCATTACAAGTTGCTGTAGTCATTTATTCTTTAAAAGTTTCAGAAAGATTATGAAACCTAGTTCATGATCTGGGAAGCTGCTATTTTTCTGGTTTTTAAATGGGATTTCAAAAACAACTTGATTATTTTCATATTTTTTCTCAAGTAAGGGAGAACATTAAATTCCTGTGTACAGCTTGGAAACCCCTAGTGGGTACATGACCTTATCTAATCAAAAGACTCTATAGAGCTGCTTACGGCAGGCAGAATTTCTCCTACAACACAGGTAGAGAAATGGCAAAAGGCTGTGTTAGCTGGAGGTTGGCACTGATTGCCAGTCTTACACTGGATTTCCTCACACTCTTTTGCTCAACACACTATGACACTCATTTTCCCCTAACAATCCAAAGGCTTTTGTTTTTCCTCATTATAACTATTTTTGCTTTGAAAAACAACAAAATCAATGATTGCAACATATTCCACTAATTTTCTCCTGAAATTCATGTGAAAGACAATGCAGCTAACTAAAAGCCACCCAGAGCTGCAATTTTCAAGCAGAATCAAAATTATTATCAGTTGTCTTTGTGTACTTACGCTGACCTCAAACACAAGATAACAGGAAAATCAATCGGAAAACTTGCAATTATGAAGTAACCTTTGACTCTTCAGCTCGATGAGAAAGCCTATGCCAGTTTAAGGCATGACCTTCCAGCAGAATTAATTCTTTTACTGATTTATCTGAAAAAGGAGCTTATTTGTACTAATCAGGGAAGATAAATTGGGGATTTTTTTTTCTAGTTTGAATATACATTATCTGATGATTGCTACTGTGTAATGTGAGCCTGGTTGCACTGTCATCTGCAGATAGATGCATTACTAGTTCAGATCAGCCTAACCACATTCACAGTATCACAGTAATGATGAGGCTGGAAAAGACCTTAGAGATCATCCAGTCCAACATAAAACCTCCCAAGTAACCCTAAACATCTGACATCTAGATCATGCCACACAGCACTTCATCCAGCCTAACCTTGAACACCTCCAGAGACAGTGACCCAACCACCTCTGTGGGCAGCCCGTTCCAAAATCTGATCACTCTTTCAGTGAAAAACCTTTGCCTAATGTCAAGTCTAAACCTCCCCCAATGATGCTTAAGACTGTGACCCCTTGTCCTGTCTCCAGTGTCCAGGGAGAAAAGACCGACACCTGCCTGACTATAACCACCTTTTAGGTAGTTAGAGACAGCGATAAGGTCACTCCTGAGCCTCCTCTTTTCCAGGCTAAACAGACCTAGCTCCATCAGCCTCTCCTCGTAGGGCTGACCTTCCAGGCCCTTTATTCAGCCTGCTCAGCACAAGCTGAAGGTACAACTGTAGAGTTTACTTGCCCCAAGTGATGCATTTTTCATTGAAACACGTACAAATAAGCCCCTTTTAGTGACTTCTTAGTTAGGCAGATGCAGAATAAAATAAATAATCTGTTTTTCTGGATTCTGACTTAATCAGTGATGAAAGGGAGTGACTAGAACGGACTTGAACTGTAAATCCAAAGAACAATAATGACCAAGGTGAAGACATGAGTAGCATTGCTCTCTGGCTCATCATCTGAGAAGCTTGATTCATGGAATGCCTTGCCCTGAAGCCCTGATGCTGGGAGTTCATAGCTTATCTTGCAGGACCTTCCACGACCACAGCAGGCACAGTTTATGCCAGTCTGACAGCTTGTTTTACATATTTACTAAATGTGGATTTACCTGATTTACTGATGAGGGCTTGAATTTCCTCCTTTGCCCCTACCATCCTCCATAAACTTTGCAGATCACATCAGAATTGTCATTTGCTGGCACAGCGGAGAATCTGCAGGGGCAATGTAAAAAAGGAAACTCGGATTGTGTGAGTTTGCTCGTTTTGATGTTCTTATGATGGTATTTCAATGGGAAATGTCAGGATGAAGAAGATGCTGAAGATCTAGTTATTGCCATTTGTGTTGCTTGATGCTGAGTTGGTGGTAGGAGGGTCTTCATCTTTGAACTTTTTCCTGTAATGGAAGACTGAATTTCAGTGGTTTCAAATTGTTCAGATAGATTTGCTAAGGGCATTGTATTGACTGGGCTTCAAAAGGTTGATTGGCACCCTACTGAGAATAAAAGGCAGCGTGACGTGAGTCTGATGCAGCCAGCTGAAATGGACATGGAATCAGTCCCTGAACAATCCTCCTGCTGCTCGAGCGAGGAAGTCTCCCACAGGAGAGCCCAGCTCTGTTCCTGGTGACACTGGCATGCTGGGCAGCCAGTTGTGGGATGAAAAGGGGAAGAGTTTTTGAGGAAAGGAGCTCTATGCTGGTGTAACTGAGTGTGCTTGCGCTGAAGTAGAAGGGGCTGTAGTGATGTCACATCAACATAGGAGGACAAGTGCACCAAAACCCATCAGAGGCTTCTTCCTGTTGCTTACTACAAAATGCATTTGCTGGACTGTTGCAAACATGCTGGGATATCCCCCTGACAGCTCAGAGTAGTCTCCTTTAGGTGTAGTCTTCTGCAGAGCAGCTCAGAAATAGATAATCTCTTGGAGACCCTTTGTCTCCTGGGCCTCTCTTGACCAAAAAACTACTATTCATCTCTGTTTTAATGTTCTGTCTGGACACTTTGTCACTTAGAGTTCCAGGAACTAGCTCATTCTGTTTGTGCATTCCTTTCTCCTTTCTGCATCACCTTCATTAACAGCTGGCTAACACCTCTCTCAACCTTCTTCCTCTGTTGGGGGAAAAAAAGAGCTCCCATGGTGATAGAAGAGTATTTTTTTTCTTCAACTGTTTGTGCTTGCTTAGCTGTGCTCCCACTTTGTGCAACGGCCACTGCCTGCCTCCCCATTATTGCCCAGTGATTAGAGCAATCCCAAAATAGATTTCCTCATGCTGGTGCACACAGAGTGCCGGTTTGAAATATTGGAGTTAACAGCACACACGGGAAAGGACAGACGCACACTTGACTCTGGTTTTGTGGTCACATGCGGATGCTGTTGCAAATAATGGCTATAATGAGACTTAACAGACAAATAACGGTAATGACTCAAGATACTCTGCCCCAACCCCTTGGTTGCTCTCTGGTGTAACACCCTCCACAAACACTCTGAAGAGTGTTGGTCTCCTTTCTATGCTGTCCCTGCCAAGTGGTGACCTCATACCCCTTTGCCACAAGAAAACACCAATGGTTTGTCATTGCTTCTTCATCTGGTAAGTGCACTAGCAATGTTTGTCTGTTTCCTTCAGCAAATATCCTCTAGAGAGGAATTTGCTGCTGTCTGTGCCGAGGTGCAAGGCCTTGGTACCTAATAGCTGGGACATGGTCTCAAGTGAGATTTAAGTTCTTGGCTCTTACAGAGCATCAGAGAGAGCTGAGCATCCAGCTGCCTCTTTTGTCCTGGTGAATATTCCTTCTTGCAAAATGATCTCCTCTTTAGCATTTTCAGTAGATTATAATGGAAAGTTTAGATTGGACATTAGGAACAAATTCCTCATGAAAAGGGTCCTCAGGCCTTGGAACAGGCTGCCCAGGGAGAGGGTTGAGTTACCATCCCTGGACCTGTTTCAGTGTTGTGGAGGTGTGGAGCTTAGGGGGACAGTGTTTAGCAGTGGAATGAGACAGTTTGGTTAATGGTTGGACTCTATGATCCTGAAGGTCTGACAGCATTGCAGGAAGGGATATGACTGAGTTAGATGAACCTCAGCCACTTGGGTCTGTGTTGTCCAGTAATATAGACAGGACAGCTGCTTGTGGGGAGCCCTAAAGCACAGCAAAAGCTGAGGCCAATCAAATCATCAAAGCTCTTTTCCTTCCTTGTAGAAGCACCAATACTGTTAAAATTGTTACCCAGTGACAGCTTTGGCCACCAGATTTCCTATGTTATTGGGAATGATGAGGGGAAGGAAACACACATAGTATGTCAAGTAAAATTCATTACCTCAGGCGGCTGGTAAAATCAGCAAAGTTGATAATGCTGATTTATCTTTTAAAACCTCCAGTGGAACAGTTGCTGGTAAAAATCTGCTGACAACTCACTTTTTTTTTGGTCATAATGAATTGGTGCCTAAGAACATTGTATTATTTTTTGACAGGCTGCTGAAGCTCTTGAATTGATATTTCTTGCAAATAGCTTCTAAACAGAAGGAATGTATTTATGGTCAGAGTTGATGGATTTGTAGTCATGATTAAAATAGATTATTTAATCAGCCAGTAGAAGTCTTCCGTGTAAATCGTTCGCTTCTGCTTTGTGCTTCATTTGTACTTGCTAGTGATTTTCTGGGAGCTGCAGGAGTTCTTGGGGCACACGTGACTGCTTGAAGCACATTCATGCACAACTCAATCATGGATTTGAACTAAAATCTGGGGGGGTTTCTTGCTAAACTGGCAAATGCACATTAGATAATTATCCATGTACTTTAATCCCAAAAAACCACACGCTAAGTATTCTCAATTTTTACTATTTTTTTAATTAGGCTGGTGAGGTTTTGGGGTTCGGGTTTTTTTTCTTTCAATCCTCTGTCTCGCATCTCCCAGTCTCTATGAGTGGGAGGTAATGAAAGTGCTATTGAGATTCATGGCAGCATTTTGGACTGTTTTGATTTGATAAACTTAATGCCATGCATTCTGCTGCAGACAGAAAGTCCATTTAGCCAAGACTCTTTAATACCACCTAATTGCTGATGCTGTGGAGAGAATATAGTAATGAGGTAAGCATGTAGTAATATGTCCCCAGTGCACTATACTGGTCTCTGGAGGTTTGTAGCTTGTGGACTAACATGAGCCAAATAAGCTTTTCTATGTTTAACAGCCCCCAATAAATTTATTTATGTATTTCTCTGAATGCTTTATGGACTTGGTAAGATTTTTAGCATCTCTTCCCATAGCAAGTAGTTCCACCACTGCATGAAAAATAACTCTCTCCTCTCACTGTCTTTATCCTACCACATGCTGGTCTTACTGATTTAATTTCATTTCTATTAGAAGAAACAGTGACCAGTTGTTTCCTATTCGCTATCTGCAAGCTAATGAGGATTTTATTGATGCCTGTCTTCTCTCCTTCACTCAGTTGTCTGGTTCTTGATGAGTTTTAATTGTTCTTTATTTGTAATTGGCTCTGTCTCTTTGATTCTCCTTTCACCTTTGTTCCTAAGTAAGTCTGCAAACTATATTTTGTGTCTAAATCTTGATCCATTCAAAAACTCAACTATAGTTAGTGAATTGAACCAGCAGGTTGTGCTCATGCTCTGTCCATGGTTTCAAAACTAAAACTTGTAGGAAAGAACTGGGTTTATGTGTTTGCGGTTGGGGATTGTTTATTTCCTCAAATCCCAGTTGATTTTGTTCAAAGCAGAACGAGATCACTTGACACCAGTAAAGATGCACATGATTTTATTACTAGGATTTGTGTCAGGCTATTTCTGGGAAGCAAATGATGTCAAGTACCCTTTGAGAGAAGATTCCAGAGTAGTAACAATCCTACTATAAAATGAGTTTTCTTACGCCTCATTTCTTAGAGACCTATTTACACACAGAATGTTCATATAAAGGTTAATCGTATTAGAATTTATTCTAGCCCAGCATGGATAGGTCTCCATAGTCTATCTTAACAGCATTAACATACCCTTATTAATTGTGTTCCTTGTAATTTATTCTTCACACAGTTAATATTTAATACCCCTCAGTACTCCTAATGTGGCACTTGTCATTATTTTGAACTTTTTATTATTACTAAAGTAAATTTTATGTACTACTTTATTTTTGCACCATAACGTTTCACTGACAGCTTTGTGCCACAAATAGATGTCAGCTAAGCCTCAGGCAACAAAATTCTAGATGTAATAGGGTATTTCAGTGAAACTGATTCACAGAATCTCAGAATTATTGAGGCTGGAAAAGCCCTCGGAGATCATCAAGCCCAGACCATGACCTAGCACCACCACATCAGCCAGACCAGGGCACTAAGGGCCACGTCCAGTCTTTTCTTAAGTGTCTCCAGAGATGGGGACTCCTCCACCTCCCTGGGCAATCCATTCCCAGTGTCTGATCACCCTTTCTGTGAGGAAGGGCTTCTGAATATCCAACCTAACACTTCCCTGGCAGCTTCAGGCCCTGCCCTCTTGTTCTATCACCAGTTGCCCTGGAGAAGAGCCTAACTCCCAACTGTCTACAGCTTCTTTTCATGTAGCTATAGGGAGGGATAAGGTCCCCCCTGAGTCTCCTCTTCTCTGGGCTAAACACCTCCAGCTCCCTCAGCCTCTCCTCAGGCTTCTGGATTGATTGATTGATTCATTGATTGATTGATTTTTGCAGCCTTCCAGCATGTGTGGCAAAAGCCAGGTAAGATTTTCATGGAGACAAAAATATTTAATTAGACAAACAGAAATTAAAACCAAACCATCAAACAGGTTTCTTAGGGTTTTCCTTAATGAAATATTTAGCTATTCAGCTTTTCCTCTCAAATGATTGATCTTTGCAACAGCTGACTGTGATTTTTTTTTTTATCCCTGGGGCAAACCTGTGCAGTATCATATTTAACTTATCAGTTACTGTATTTAATTTATCCATTTCCCTTTGAACACGTGTTTTGCTTGCTCTGTATTGTGTGTGTTGGCCTCAGCTGGAGATTTGAGCTTTGATTGGAACTGGGGAGTGAACTGGGATCTACATTTCATCAGCTCTAGGTCACTCAGTGTAATGAGGGCATTTGGCTGGAGGGCAAATAGATGAGGGAAATGATGGAAAGAGACTGCACCAACCTATGGGATCAGGCTGCAAATAAATACCAAATGTTTCTACAATTGCTTTTGTAAGAGCTGTGGTTGTAAGAACATGCGGTGGTTCACATCGTGATGAAAAGGTTTTCAGGACAAAGGCTGCTGCTAGGGGATGTAACAAATGGACTACCTGATTCTTTTTCAAACCTTTCCCATTGCTGGTCTTTGTGATTAGAACCTGCCCATTTTCAAAACCAGATGATGTAGCTTTTAATGCTCATTAGAGAAGTTTGGGATGGCCTGATTGCTGGGTGTGAATAATATGTGAGCTAGCAATTAGTAGTAGTAATCTAACCATTTACAGTTATCAAGAGTGACTGGCAGTGAAAGGTAAGAGAAGAAAGCCATGGCCACTCACTTCTGAGATCTGTAGACACCTGTTTCGAAGCACCTTGCAGCTGCCTCTCAGACTGACCAGACATGCTGCGTAAGGAATAAACCACATTCCAAGAATGCTCTGTTGAAATAAGGGCCTGATTGATGAGAAGTGTAACATAAATTCCAGTGTCCTGAATCCATTTGGCTTACAGGATTGCCCGGAACTGCCTGCAGTACAAATCTCTCCCTAAATTTCTCCTTCCTCTTTACGTTTTTCCCACTGTTGTTCTGCTCTAGCCCTGGGAGCATAAGCAGTAGGACACAAGGGAGATTTGTTGTTAAGATCTGGGTTAGACTCTTTTGCTTCATGGTACTGATGCTCTTCCTTCCCTCTCACCCATTGAGTGCTGGATGGAGATCCTTTTGAGTGTTGTTTCCCAAAGAGAGTGGTTGGTCTTGGCTACTTTGGGATCCTGCTCTGTGATCAGCATGTTGCTTCTGCCCAAGAGTTTAACCCATGTGTTACACAGTATGGGGAACAGGCAGTGATGTGTCCCAAGTTATTCCATGGGCCAGGTTTATCCTTGTTCCTCCTCTAGGCTCAAGGGGAATAAATCCAGCCCTTTCTTGCATGTGAAGTCATCAGCTGATGCACAAGAACAGCCAATGTCTCTGCTCCCCATCATTGCAGCAGTATTTTCTTCCCTTTACATTCTTCAAAGAATTATTGGCAGGTGGTAAAGAGCCAGCCTGGTCCTCTTGCCCACACAAAGGATGTCAATAATTAACAAGTGAAAACAAGTGAGGAGAGAAATGAGAGGGAAAGAACACATTAATTAACTACCTGAACCGTCACTGTTGTTGTTAGGAAGCTGGATGCCAAGGATTTCTAATCCTGGCTGGCACCTTTAGAGACTTTCAGAACAAAGCGATGCTGCTAAGCAAGAGGGACTGTCACAAGGCACAATTAAAGGGGATGTAGAAGAACCGTGTTAATTTTGCACACACAGAATATCAATTATGGTGCCTTGCTGTGGATGTGGGTCTTCCCAGATGGAGTTTCCCCTCTCTGTCACAGGAGCTTGGAGTTGCTGATGCAGCTTGCGTGTGCCACGCTGCCAGGCAAGAATCACAGCCCTGACTGAGGTGTCTCTTTTTCCATCTGCTCTGAGCCAGGAACTTTTGGCACCTGGAAATGAGATGCCACCAGAATTCTTTTTTTATGAAATAAATCTTTTACATAAAAAGCATTAAAGGTTATTTGCCTGAGCACTGTGGTTCCTGCATGACAGGTTGCCAGATAACAGCCTCTTGCTTACACTTGCGCTTATAAGTGAAATAATGGTGAGGTTATGCATGCATTTACTTATTTTGGCTTCCAGACTGCAGCCTTCTTGGACCTTTGATGTCGTTCTGAAAAAGCGATACCACAAGGATGTAATAAACGTGCAGGCTAAAGCCAAAAGATCCAAACAACTTCCCACATCCTGAGAAAAATGACAGTTTAGCGCTTGTGGGTTTGTGGGTTGTTTTTCCCCCAAGGCATTTATTTCTTATCCAGCCAAGCAGGAGAGTAAGTCCACTGTAAACCTCAAGAAAATCTGGGTGGAGCAGAAGCAGGCAAGTCAGGCAAACTGCAGAGACAAAGAATCCACCTCAGAAACCCCAATAGCAGCAACCACCAGTGCTGCAGCTCAAGACTGTCTCTCCTCTGACTCTTCTGTTGGTTTCTGACAGCATTAATTCTTGCCTCTTGATGGTTTTTCAGAAGGCCACTCTAAAATTTAATTTGTGGTCCCGTTCAAGGGACGTGTGTCATCTCCTTTTGCATTTTAACTGTTGTTCTTGGTGGAAGTTTTACCAGAGAAGCCAGAAACTAAGTGAATGTGGAGGGCTACCCCCTTCCTGGGGATATTTACTCATATTTTGGTCATAAAACAGCTTCAAATTTCAGGTTAAGATGTGAGCACATGCTGGACAGACACTTGCTACTGAAGGAGATGGTGCGTACAGCATACACCATACCTGTGCATAGGTGATGCATGTTTCACTTTGACCCCTTAGGCTGCTGTGACCTGCACCAGATGCTGCATTAGTTCATTTCAGTTGCCATCTCTGCACTGTGCATGGCCCCTGTGCCAGTCTTGGTAGCACTAACTCACTTTCGTGTTGGCTGTATGATGAGAAATCTAGTCTTTCGACCAACCACTGCTTGGCCAAGTTGTCCATGCACTCTATTTCCTCTCATTCTTTTCAAGTTTCTGAGCTAGACTGCAAATGTGTTAACACAGCATGGGAATAAACCTCTTTTTCCATGACTTCACACCTAACTAAAACTAGGAAGAACGAGCAAATCTTCCTCACCACCCACATCCCCACTTTTTCCTTTGGTGCCTGTGCACACACTCCTCCTTCATTCTTGCATAATGCTCTTGCACCAAGGAGAGTGTGAGGGCTGAAATAAACTGCTTGATGCTTATCTGACCTAAAGAGCTAAAACTCCCCAAGTTTCCCGTCTCTGCAGTTGCCTGTAGTACAGTCAGTAACTATGTGAGCACGACTGTGTTTTCCTAACTGGTAAAGAATTGCAGTAATCTTCCTGCTGCTGTTTCCTTTGTATTACAAAGCCTTTCAAATTCACCTTAAAACTGCTGGCGTGTGGAAAGATGTGGAAATTCTCTCTCCTTAGTGTTTGCTCTTGGTCAGTTCTGGCTTAGCAGTTCTATTAAAATTTGATAATACAGAAATGTTAAAAGCTAGACAAAGTTATCAGAACTCTTCAGCACTTCCTAACAAGGGTGTATTTAAGGCCATCAGCACAGGGCATGGCTTCAGGGCCTAATACTTCGCTTGGCTTCCCAGATTCACATTCTAAATGTTTTCCTTCATGTCCATCCAATCCAGGGGTCAGTGTTGATGGTTGTAAGGGTTAATGGGTGGACTCTATCTTGAACATCTTTTCCAGCCTAAACAATTCTGAGTTTATGAGATGCACAGAGTACTTCAGGGTGTGTAACCAGAGATTTATTTTTCTCATGATCAGACTGTGAGCGCCAGGAATAAGCATCTCTTTAGGAGCGGTAGGATCCTAACAGAAGCTGCTGTGTCCTTCTACTGAGTGAGTATCCATCACACTGCATGGCACAGCAGGAGCTTTCCTATAAATGGCACCTCTATAAATGTTGGTATCCAGTTGCTAGAGAATGAAATCAGCTCAACATATGTTTAGCTCTTGAGTCTTGTGCCGACCAAGGGAAAACATGAATGAGCAGCTTGCACATATGTCAACAGCGTAGAAGGTGATAGTTTCACAGAAAACACCTTTTTCAATAACTGTGAGATTTCTGTGACCTCCTAGCTGTCAAAAACCCAACGTTTCTGGCTTTTCCTCCTCCTCACTCCTGGTTTTCAGTCAGAAGTCTAGTTTGTACAATACCTGTAACAGCTGAGGGCTCATTTAGTCTTCTGTGTTCCACCCACTCCTTATCATTCATGGGGGTGTCCGTTATCCTGTCCATACCTTCCTGACAAATACAGTGCAAGTTTCAGGATACTTGATTGTGATTTATAGAAATTAGAGCATGTTCTTATAACCAGGAATTTTAGGTGATGGAGTCTGTGTGTCTACTCTTGATGCTTAAATGCCCCTTAACTTGTTTATATTTACTATTGGCATTGAGGATGGTGTACTGCACTGCCCAGCATTGTTCTTTACTGGGAATTGAGTACAAGAGCCTGAAAACAGGGTTGAATTTTCTGTAGATGCATTCTAGCTTCAGATATCTTCACAAAAGAAAAGCAGGAGCCTTTCCTGACACAAGGTCTTATACCAGGACTGAAACTGCAGCTTCAGGGGTAGTTGACCTATCAACACACAGAACCAGGGCATAAGCTTAAATATAATGAGACACAATATCTGTATCTGAAAAGATCTCTACATTAGTTATACATTGGAAGAAATGGGAAGAGAGACAGTCAAGGCTTAGTTTATGTGCATCTCATTAATAGTTGTATGCAGTCACACAGAGGGCACATGCAGGCACTCTTGCTGAGTTACAGAAATTATTTAGCAATAAATAAGAGAAGCATTAATCTACCCTACAGAGGTATTTGATTTGCACTTCCAAAAGCATATAGTAAGTATGTCTTGATCAGATTAACTTAAGGCTTAGTGGGAAACTACTTTGCTGTTCTTTTTCTTTGCAGTGGTCTGCCCTGAGAAATTAAAGCTGTATTTCTAAGAATCAGAGAAAGAAACTAGATTTGAAAATTATCGATGCTTGAAAGATGTTCACAGCTAAATGGGAACTTTCCAGCTCAGGCCACTAAAATGATATCCTGTGTTAATTTTGCAAATAAACAAGGTTTCTTAGCACTGAAAAACTCCTCTGCTTGGATGATTTTTATAAAAACTTGGTCCACTGTAGTTACGTGGCTGTATAGGTTACGTTTCTTTTCTAATTTCATTCTTTCTTTCACCTCCATCTCCCTTTTGTCTGACTTGGCACCTGGTTCTCGCATGCAGCACTTCAGATGCCTTTTGATGGGCTCAGAGATTAGAGATGGTGAGATACAATTGGAACAGCTATAATGACCATAAGCTCTTACTATCTGCTTAATGAATAGGAACACAAGTTTAAGAACACTCCATTCAAAGCTTTAGCCAAGATTTGAACCAAATATTTCTTTAGGAGGTTTTTTTTATACTGTGATTTTGGTTAAAAGCAAAAAGAGAGGAAACAGCCTGGTCCTTTTTTCTGCAAGCTGGAAGTTCAGATGAATTGGAGAACGGGCTCAGTCTTTCAGGTGTTTACTCAGCACAGAGCATTTCAGAGGTTTATAGCTTCTTCCCTGAGATACCTTCAAACTTAAAGCCATCTGTCAAGCCCTGGCTATGTTTTCAAGTGACTGAAATACATTAATTAGGCAGTAGATTGGGGCGGGGAGAAGGACATTCAGGGTTTGTTTTTTTCTCCCGTTGTGAGTGATGGCTGATTCAGGCACGTCAGGGTGGTGACTGTGAAGCATGACTGACATGTCTCCAGCTGCCTTATTATCAGCACCTATATATAAAACCATGATTTTTTATTTTGCTTTAAATAGCAAAGGAGAAGCCTGCACTGCCACAGTAAACACCTGTGATGAAAATAACCAGGGAGACTTGTCCTCCTTTACAACTTACCAGCTGTTTGCTCTATTTATTTCTAGCTATAGCAGTAATGAAATGGCATGAGGAAATGATTTACCAGCTTTCTGACAGCACCTATTATCACCTGCCAGCTTAGTGAAATATTTAGAATTACTGCTCGGCTGTCCCAAGAGGAAAAACTGTGGTATATGAGACCAACTTTGCCTGACCCTTGTGCCACTCGGCTTCACCTCCAATGAGGAAAACAATTGTCTACAGTTTCCAAAGCATATTGAAGTTTTGGTCTGAGGTTTGATAAATGTCACTGTGTTATTGTGTACAGAGGTTTTAAAGTGTGACCAGCCTGGTTTTTTTTATGAGCTTGGTCCAAATGCTCCCTTATCAGCTTAAAGCAATTTATTACTTCTCGTATTTCTCCATGTTTGAGTCTATGATTGTGTGCTGTACAGCCTCAGCTCTTCATAGGACTCAGCCTGAGCCCTGGGCTGACTGTAAAGGGGGATCTGTAGTAAAAAAAAATACAGATTCTTCAGGTTCAGAATCCCACATTAGTACCTGCGATCACCAAGTGCTCACAGAGTAGGTCATTGCCTAGGAAATGCCTTGAAATCATCACTTTTTAGTTCTTTTGGTTTTTTCTGCTGGAACTAAGCTGTGTGGTAGGATCCCATCAGACCCAGCATATGCCAGGCTCTTGGTTCTCCCATGCAGGTTGTGGCTGAATATTACCAGATTCTGTGTGCCTGGGTTTTCCCCCTCATGGAAGTACAGGGAACCAAGGAAGTCCTTAGACTTAGGATATGAAAAAGAGGAAAGCTATTCCCTCTCTGGATTCTTTCAGTTTGTTGAGGGTGCATCAGCACCCACAGGGCTGCGGGTTGTGCACAGTGATAATCGCCAGTGTGTTCAGCTCCAATGTGTTGACTGATTACTCCTTGAGGTTTCTAGTGCACAGATTTAAACATGATGCAGGAAGAAGGGGATCGTTGCTTTTCTGGTCTACCAATTACTTATTTCATTAATAACCATTCCCTAGAAGCAGGAGGGCAGAAACATAACTGGTTGGGGACTGTGGTGCGTTATCGGTCCAGAATCCAAGACAAGAAGCAAAGGCTACTCCTGACTCCTTTGTTCCCCCCCAAATGAAGTCTCACGGCGATGTCAGTGCACTATTTCCTTGGCAGCAACTGCAAACCAGTGCAGAGAACTAGGAACTCGTCAGGCTGATGAGAAGCCTCGCTTTGCAGTCCGACGGCATCAGCGCTGGCTGCCCGTGGGTGCGATTCTTCAAGGCTCAGGTTTAATTAAAAAGTTAAGCTTCACTTCCATCTCGTGGTCAGGATGCACATTGCAGGCCAGCGGGACTTGCTCCCTGTGTACTAACCCGAGCAGGTAACAAAAGCAGACCACCACAGAGAGGGAGGTGCAGCAGAACTTATCCTGATGCCTTTACCCCATTCTTCCTTATTGCCAGCTCCCAGAATGGAGGTTCTCCAACCTTTCCCTCTGCAGTACCTTGGCCATTTTCCTAAGCCACTTGGGAACATCTAACCCTGTCTTTAAATATTTGCAATTGATGAATGGGTTGGGAAATTGCTTTTCAGTAACACAGGAAAAAGTTAAAAATTAAATCTATCCTGTGACTTCACCTGCCTTTTGAAGAATTCATGGCAATCGTGTAAACCTCCAAAGAGAAATATTACTTTCAATGAGCAGATGAGTTAGTGTGAATCTAATTTCTGCTTCCAGTCTGTCTGGATAAAAGTAGTAAGATGGTGTAAATCAGTAATTTGTGACCCAACTATATTTTATTTTATTAATATTTTATTTTTTTTAATTTTTATCAGAAGGTTTGAGAATGTAGGGAAAAGAAAGGATCAGTTAACTCCCTGATGCTTTAATGGTCCAGAAAATAAGATTTAATTAGGCCAATTTATCTTGTCTATGGGCTCTGAGCCTGCATCATTAGAGTCAATGGTGGGTCTGTTATTGACTCAGACATGCAAGTTACAGCATAAATGGGAAAGGATGCCCTATAAATGGATCTTTAAAGTGGTGGGCAACTCGCTGAATTGCTCATACCCAGACTCATTAATCAAATCACAATTGTTAAACCTTTCTATTATGACTGTTTATTTTCCTGGGCTATTGCAAGTCATAGTCCAGTAGCTCAGCTGATATCCTAGAAAATAAATTGTGTTAAAGAAACAAACAGTGTGAAGGTGCTGAGAAGATTGGTGGGGGTGGTGGAGTTATTGAACTTGGATTTATTTCCTAGAGGTATGGGAATTTATCCTTGTAGTACCACCTGCATATTCCTTCACTGATATTCATTCTGTTCTTTCACTGACCATGGTTTTAAGTTCTTTCAGTTGTATCTTACTGCAAATTTGAGGTAATTTTCTCCCTTGTAAGAGGCAGCTGTATTTCTGAGAAAGATGAGAGGATTTGGTTCCTTCTTTGGATCTTCGTTTGGTTCTGTCTAGTAAAACGGACAGAACAAGAGGATAAGCATGTGAAATAGGTTAGTGCAAGTTGTGATGAGTAGGGCAGATGGCATGGTAGTCACTGTATCAGGGCTGTTATTTTGTCACAGTATTTTAACCATCCTTAAGGAAGAATCACAGAATCTTTCTGCTTGGAAGAGATCTCTGAGATCGTCAAGTCCAACCATTAAGTCACTACTAAACATTGTCCCTCAGCACCAGGTTCTCATGTTGTTTGAATATCTCCAGGGGTGAGGACTCCACCAAGAAAACTCTCTTCAACTGAACATGCTCAGCTTTTCAATCTGGCAGGGCTCCTTGGCCGTAAGTTCCAAAAAGATTCCCTAAGAATGAGCTCCAGTGCCCCCATTATCATTTCATTATCACAAAATACTGGTTTTGTTACTAATGACATAATGGTAGCATCCACCCTGTACTGCAATTACGTTCTGCAGTGCCTGACTGCTAGAAACTGTGTTGTCATAATAAGGGTAGTTTCCTTTGCTTATGTTGAGTTGCAGGATCTATAATTATATGCACAGATCATCAATTTTAGGCTTGTTTGTATAATTATAAGTAATTGAACATGAAAGCCATTTTGGAATATCCGACTATAAAGTACTCTCTGTCTATTGTGGAGCTGGAATAATTAGTAGATTAGAGGGATGATTCTCAGCTAAGAGAGAGCTTCATCGTTTTATAGTAATTTAAATATAAACAAAGAACCCCTCACTTCATGAGTTCGGCAGTGCCTTGCCTTGCTTCATACATCAGGGACAGTCAGATTTTCACAGAATCACAGAATGTTAGGCATTGGAAGGGACCTCGAGAGATGATCTAGTTCAATACCCCTGCCAGAGCAGGATCCCCTAGATCCAGTTGCACGGAAACATGTCCAGGCAGGTTTCAAACATCTCCAGAGGAGACTCCACAATCATCATGGGCAGCCCCTTCCAGTGCTCTGTCACCCTCACCACGAAGAAGTTTCTTCTCATCTTAATGTGGAACCTCCTCTGTTCCAGCTGACACCTAGTGCCCCTTGTCCTATTGTTGGATGCCACTGAGCAGAGCCTGACTCCTTCCTCCCGACACCCTCTTTTTCCATATGGATCAACGTTAATGAGGTCAACCCTCAGTCTCCTTTTCTCCAAGCTAGAGACCCAGCTCCCTCAGCCTTTCCTCATCAGGGAGATGCTCCACTCCATCATCTTTGTGGCTCTGCGCTGGACTCTCTCAAGCAGCTCTGTGTCCTTCTGGAACTGAAAGGCCCAGAACTGGACACAATATTCCAGATGTGGTCTCCCCAGGGTAGAGTAGAGGGGAAGGAGAACCTCTTTTGATCTACTAACCATAGCGCTTCTAATCCACCCCAGGATGCCATTGGCCTTTTTGGCCACAAAGGCACTCCTGGTCAACCAGCTCTCTTTCCCCTACACTGTTCTTTTTATGTGCCTTTACCCTCAAACAGGCTGTAATCTCTTTGAACTAAGGAGTGTCTTTTGGTTCTACAAAGTTTAGCACAACAGTAATTTATTCTTGAGAACTGCAAGAACTTCGTAGCTAGTTTAGTGGTGGGCTTCACAGAGATAGGTTAGTGGTTGGACTTGCTGTTCTTAAAGGTCTCTTCTGTCTTTTCTGCACATCCTGAATGATTTGGGGTTGGTCCAGTGTGTCGATGCACAGTCATTTCATAGTTTTTCATAAGTTGTTTTCATACTTTTTTTCATACAATTAGTATTTTGCAGACTGCTTCCACTGCTGTGAATACAGGCAGGATGAACTGTGCTATAAAACTTACTAACAATACATTTAATTGCAAAAAAATGAGACAAATTAGATAGAACATAAACATAGAATTTATCACATTCATCTGGTCGTCTTCTATTCGAATTTTTGTAATGACATTTCTGTGGCTGCTGGTTGTGGTAGTTGGGTGTTCAGAGCGTGCCCCCACCAAAGGGGAGTGCTGTGGTCAGAGCAGGCTGTGGTTGGAGCACTCCAAGGATTCCATGAGCAGAGCTTTAAAATTCATGGGACATCCCCCAAAAGACACCAGAACTTCCCAAGGTATTTTTGCAGTGCTTTCTATTTCCACGCTGCAGTTTGAGATGTGAAGGCTCATGTTTTCAGGACAATCCAAGGAAGAAGTTTTTAGTTTTCTGTTCTTTTTTTCTAATTAATAAAATCTGCTCCTGATTCATTTGCTGGTCGCAAGAGCTGTGGCCACTGGAGAGAGTCATAGGAGAGGTGCAGCTTGGCTGCACAGAGCATCTGGAGAAAGGCCAGTTTCAACACTCCAAACCCCTCTCCGTGTTGGTACCTCAGTGTTTAGCCAGAACCTTAGATTCCTGGAAGTCACATTATTTATGATCCAAAAATATGGTACCACTTGATAGCATCTCACTCTTCTTGAATGCATACATTAAATTATTTAGCGAAATTATTCGCAGATAGTATTTCCTCCTCTCAATAATCAACAATAATCTGTGAACTTGACAGATTCTTGTAAGGCAGAAGCTTGTTGCAGAGCTTGTAATTCTGTGCCAACTGCTAGGGGGCAATCTCTGTTCAGTAATAGAATCCTCAGTCAGCATCTAGTAGCTACAGAAGGCTTCTGTGCTTGTAGGAAGTGAGTAATAAATGCACTGAGATGCACAGAAAGTGAAAGAACAGCCAGAGGTCCTGACTGGGTTGAAGTGGGAAGGTGCTAGTTATAGCTGTCCATAGAAAAGTGGTCACCTGGTAGATACACGCAGAGGCAAGAGTTCAGTGGTTCTAAGGATTAAAGCAGCACATGAGAAAACATCTGTGCAAGTAAAGAGGTTTTAGGTTTATCGACCAAATCATAGAGAACAAGATGGTTTATTCCAGGGTTTAACTCAAGTTTAGGTCTGATCATAAATTCAACATCAAAGAAATAAAAAAGACTACAAAAGAAGTGGGAGTTGGTCTCTTCTTCCAGGTAACAGGTGATAGAGTAAGAGGAAACAGCTGCAGGTTGCTCCACTGGAAGTTTAGGTTGGACATGAGGAAAAACTTGTTCATGGAAAGAGTCCTCAGGCCTTGGAAGAGGCTGCCCATGCTGGGGTTTGAATTGCCATCCCTGGTTGCGTTTCACAGTCATGGAGATTTGGGAAGAGAGAATGGCGGTGCCCTTGGGACAGCTGGATTAATGGTTGGACTCTGTGAGCTTAAAGGTAATTTCCAACCTAAACGATTCTACAGTTTTAAGTGTCTTTATTGGCAGCTTCGACCGTTAATTTGGGCTGATCCCATTCCTAGGTTGGGGTGCCTGGGAATGCAGCTCCACATGTTTATTCTAGGGGCTGCTCATCCACTCACAAATGGTTCATAAACCCTTGGGGAAGGTGTATTTTATGAGTGCCAACCTGGATTTGCAAGAAAAAAATTCACTGTTGAAATAATTCAAGAGACAAATGATAGAAATAATTCTGTTTCTTTTATTAAAAAACACTCATCACCATCAGATGTTTTTAAAACGAAAACAGAAGCGTGGGTACATGTAGCAGAGCGTGAGTTTTATAAAAGATAGAAGAGATACCGACTCAAGTGAGTTCTTTTACTTACCTGAGTAGCCAAATTGAGTTCTTTGCAGGGTCCAGGCCCTGGGGAGCATGATGAGTAGTTTAATTAGTTTTATACCCTCATACTGGATCAAACACTGTGTGTTTTTAAACTGCTGTACTCGTTCCACTTCTGGGAAGGCTGTTTCAGATTTTTTTGATCATTAGTAGCTTATGAGACTTCGGAGCTTGATTCAGTGTGAAGCAAATCTCTTTAATCGGCACTACCATGCTCTGAAATGAAATTATTCTTCTCAAAGTCAAACCCTACACTTAAACTCAGATTAAAAGGAGAAAGAGCAGTTAGACATGTCTGAGATACAGTTTTAATTGGGATTTGGTTCATCCTCTGTATCCTTGTAATGAGGAGCTCTAAAAGGCATCAAGATAGGATGGGGGGGGGGGGGGGGGGGTGAAAAAGAAACCCCAA
>VZRI01005834.1:383-36247 GCA_013397515.1 Upupa epops | reverse complement strand
GAGAAACACACCCATAACAACTAATTTCATTTCACTGAACACATTTTTGCATGAGAGCTGCTGTGGGACAACTGAAGTGTTTGGTTTACTTTTTTATTCCTTCATTCATAGCAAAGCAAAATAATGGCACCATCACTTCTTAGAGCTGTACTAAAGAAGCTTTGATCAACTGAAGGAGAATGAAAAAGAAGGATGAAGGTTCCCACTGTAAAGGTTCCCCCTCTGTTGTGACTTTTGATCAGATGTGAAAGCAAATACGTGAATTACAGCTTGCTTGGCCTTGGTGGTGGAAGGAGGAAGCAAAGAAGCTGATTTGGGATGTGTTCTTAACTATGGTCAAGCAGGTTAGAGCTTTGCTGAGGCTACAAAGCCAGTCTGGTTCTTATTTGGACACCCTGCTAGAGTTATTAGAGGAGTTACGAAGAATTAATCTAATTGTAGCAATAATAACCCTAAACAGTGAATTAGTTAGAAGGGATTTATGCTGTCTGTAAGAAAAAACAAGAGACAATTGGTCTTCTTCCTCTAGCCATGGCAATGCCATCTATTAAGCACTTTGGAACGATGTATGGCTGTGAACCTTCAGGCTTTATTAATTGCAGTGCTAACACTGTGATAAAACAGTGAAGTTCTGGCAAATTGGAACCCTGGTGCAAATACAGCCCCTGCATTAAAAATTTTACAGTCTCTGTAGCAAGGAGCTGATGGGAAGTGCTTGTGGAGGGAAAGGTGAAGTCACATAAACTTCATCTATGAAACTGCAGAGTCACCCAGCTCACCTATAAAAGAGTTAAAAACCTACTTCCCAGTGCCCTCAGAACTAGGTGGAGGTTTTCGAGCTGGTGACAGATTTAAGTTTTGTTGTCTCACAGCCCTTCTGATCAAGTCTTCGGATTCAGAGCATCGCAGTAAAATTTATAGTGTTTGCTCTTACCACAGGAAGGCCTTAAGGCATCAAATCTGAAAGCTGCACAAGTCTTATATATGGGAAGGCTGTACTGGGTCACTCTGCAGGTGCTTCTAAAATTGTACCCATCAATTTGCTACCCAGTTCATAAAATAGGAAGAGTAATTTCTCTTCCCCCCTCCCCCTCCAAAAAATATCCTGAGCTACTTTGGGCTTTCCATTTTGTGCAATATCCTGTACATGATGTTGTGCCCATGGGCTAAATGTTTTACTGACTTCTCTTAAAAGAAATAAGAATTGAAGGTACCCCAGGTTCATGACTTCATGACAGAATAGCAAGAAGGTCTCCAGCACAACAGCTGCTTTTTTCCCCCCCTGCCTGCAAATGCTGATTCATCAGAATTACAATCGTCTTTGGAAAGAATTCAAAGAGACAAACTACAACGTTTCTTGGAAAAGATTCAAAATAGACAAGAAATTACAATGGCCTTTGGAGAGAATTCAAAGCAGACAAGAAAGCAGGTGAACTTTTTGATGGAAATGTCTCTAGTTTCTTTTGGTTCCTCAGCCTTCTAAAGGAGCTGAGAGTGTGGAGTGTGGGCAGCGAGACCAGGTTGCGTGGGGCTCTGATCAACCTGCTCTAGTGAAAGGTGTCCCTGCCCCATAGCAGGGGATTGGAACTGGATGGTCTCTGAGCTCCCTTTCAACCTATGACCCCCTGGCCCAGGATGAATGTCAGTTGCCCCTAAGTGTGTCTGTAGATAAGGAGATACAGATGTGTTCAGCAGAATTTTTTTGAGTCACCAGCGTTGTAACTAATACACAACACCTTCAATGCCTTTTAGTTTTGGAAGGGAATTGGAATGAAATGCTGTGGGGTTTTAAATTCTGTGGCACAGTAAAAGCATAAGAAACCTCCCCAAGTTGCAATCAACTTTTCTTCCCCAGCTCTCTCCAGGAATTCTGCTCAGTGATGGATGTACAGGTTAGAAATATCTAGAGATGATGCTCCAATATCCAGTTCTGCTAAGTGTTGTGTGGGGGAAGACTTTCAGTGTGAAGGATGCTCAGCAGCAGGAAGGTCTGTGACTAATCAACCACAGAACAGCACAGACTTCTGAAGAACCCCAGGTCTCTGAGGTTCTGTGGTAGCTGCAGAAAGAGACTTTGCTGAAATATAGGCGCCGTGGAGCATGGCCATAAAGTTTTATGGCCTAATGAGCCTGTCTGAAGGTCTGACCAAAAGACCACAGAGGCTTGCTGAGACCAAAGCTGCAGCTTGCTACACTGCAGAGGTTTCAGGATAAAAGAAATCCAGTTGCTGCTGCTACTGGGAGCTCCCCATCCCCTGCTATGGAGGTACTTTAACCTCTCTTCTGTCTCAACAGGACAATCTACCCCATGGCTCTTTGAGGCACAGTACAGAACCTGACACCTTTTTGATGTGGTTTGCTGTGTAGTCACTTAATTTTATTTCTCTGAATGTGAAGGTAGAAAGCTGGGGTGGGTTTTTTTCTTTCCTCCCCCAGGAAGTATGGAGTGATCACGTCACACCTTTGGTAACCACCTTGGAATGTGCACAAGTTCTGCCTTTTAAAAGAAAAGTTAAAATGCATTTTAAAATAGCTCTGATTTCTTAGTAACGATGTGGAGCACAGCAGTGACCTTACTGGGTGACTTCACCCTTCCCTAAGGGAAGGCGAGTTAAGATCTAGTAACAGGACCCATGGGAATGGCCTAACGCTGCACCAGAGGAGGTTCAGACTTGGCATGAGGTTATATTTCTGTACCTGGAGAGTGGTCAAATACAGTTTAAGCCTTCCTGGAGAGGTGGTTGATGTGTCAAAGTGTCAGCATTTAAGAGGCACAGGGATAATGATCTTAATGCGATTTTTAGCTTTTGACTAGTCAAAAATATACGGCCAGGCAGTTAGACTAGATGATCCTTGTAGCTCCTTTCCAACTGTAATAGTCTATTTCATCACTAGGAATAGCATGCAGGTCTGTTCTGTTGACTTCAGGAAGCTGCATTAGGCAAAATGTGGATCCTACATGGCATTTACTTTGTATTGTCATTTCCCACTCTCACCTGTCCCCAGAACTTTGTGTTCTGAAGCAGACTGTTTTCACCTGCACCTCTCTTGAACTGCTTTTCTTTGCCCCAAATTCAGCAGAGTTACTTGAAAGCTCAGGTCGGAGTATTTACCCAGGATTTCCAACAGGCAATTTCAGACTACCAAGTTGAGACCGTACTCGTCTAGGTCTATATTTAGATTCACCATTAGGGCAGAGACAATTTTCTTGAAGGTCCTCTCATTATAAATGGCTTTATGTTAAGTGTCCTAGGGCTTTTAGGAAATGTATTCAGTAAGCACACCACATGGATCAGAAGGTCTACAAAGGGTTAAATTTGGCTCTCAGCTTCTGGCCAGAATTCCTAACAATGGAAGAGATTAATAGTTTTAATAATCAATCATTTGGGGCTAGGCCTTCTGTATCATATATGGTAATGTTTTATGCCAGGAGCAGTTCTATTATGGACTGTTTTTATTTCTTTTCTTTTTAAAACTGCATTCTAGCTGTCTGTATGAAACACTTCACGATAAGACCTCTGCTACTGAAAATTGCCCCCAAGTGTTACAGGCAAAAGACAGGATTCAGAAATCACCTCACTCTGTCACAGCCCTCTGAAATGCCTCATTCCTGAGAGATACTTAATCAAATCTAATCTGCACTAAATCTCTCCGCGTCATGAAAATTCTGCTAGGAATTACTTCCATGTTATTTCTAGGGAGTTTGAAGCAGGCAGTGTTTTGGATCCATTTATTTTTATCTTATAAGTTGGGGATTTTTTTCCCCCTCAGAGTTTTGTCCAAACAGGGTTTCTTTTCTCACTTTCCTCTCTGCCTTGCAGAAATGAAAGATGGTTGGTCTGGACACCCTGTTCTGAGTTGAGGGAACCTAGGAGCGCCGCACCAGGGTTGGTGGCTGCTCAAAATGTTCAGCCTGTGTGGCTCCCCCATCATGTGAAGCTGCCAGAATTGCAGCTGTTTGAGGTTTATTTTTTAAAGCATAGGCAGCAATAAAATGAAAAATAAGAGCAACAGCACAGAGTGACTCAAAGTGCAGTGTCACTGTGTATTTATTTCTGTTTGTAAAATATTAAGGTTTAAGTTATTGATGTTTGTTAGACCACACACGATGAAACATCTGATTCTTCAGAGCTGCCCTTGCATTTCTCAGCAGTTGTTGGAAGCAGCTAACCTGAGTCACAGCACAGAAAAGCTGGAGACTGACAAGGGGAGAAATTCTCTTTGCCGGAACAGACAAGCCCAGGCGTCTCAAGACGAAACTGGGCAATGCTGTGTGTCAGGCCACCAGAGATGTTCATGAGATGACTGTGACTGTGAGATGTTGCTTTCATAGTACTTGGCAGCACTAGTCTCTCATACTTGCTGCTTCCTTTTCAGCTGGTGATTCATAGGGATAACTGGTACCCACTGCCATCTGCACAAATACTGTGGTTGATCTCCCCATAACAAAGACCAAGATCTCCATGCAATAACTTCATGATAATCTTCTTGTGTTCTACTCCATAAGGACTTTGCAGAGCAGCAGGCCTCACCTGAAAATCTCAGATGCAAATATCTATATCAGATCAAATATTTTTATTAGATTGCTTTATGAAACCCTAAAATGTTCTCCTGATTGCAAACGGCTTTGAACCTTGCAGAAAGCTTGTATGGGACTTGGATTTGAGGCTGAAAGTTTATACTATTGTTAAACTATTGACAGTTTTGGCCCCCCTCAAATCTGATAAACTCTCATTCATACAAATTCTCTTGTCCTCTGCAGCCCTTCCTTTACTGGGGGCTTGTTGCAGCCTGTTTGCCTGCTTATTTCAAACTCCATGTATTAATGGGTTCCTATAGAAGTGAGGTGAGGTTTCCACTCTATATAGAGAGGGTTTTTCATGACACAGGGTTTTTTCTGTGCCAGCAAGCCCTGGGTGACTGTAGAGCAAGAGCTACAAGCTGCTAATTGCACAAAGACAGTAGTTCCTTGTCATCCTTTTGGTTTTATTTATCTCCCCACTTCATATAATTTCCAGATCAAAACCCCAAAGAACTTAGCATGGTTTAAAGCCTCTAATTGTGCTGCTGTAGCCATGTGACTGCCTGGTTGGGTGATTCCTTGCAGAAGGAGACAACCTGCATGTTAAAAATCTCCACAAACAGGGTTCAAAGAAGGACGGAACAGTGATAGTGCATGATAGCCATGAGAAACTTTGCTCAAGATCTCTACTGCCACCACAGCCATGTGGAGCTGAGGTGGGGAGGGAAGCAATTGGGACCTTTAGCTGTTACCTCTCCCCTTCAACCAAAATAAGTTTGATCTTAGTGGAACAAATGGTTCATCAGAGGTCTTGGCAAGGAGGTAGGAATCCCTCCCTGGTGAGATGAGGAACAGCCACCTTCCCCAGTCCTAAGGGGCCTGAATTCCTCCTGCAGTAGGGTGAACCAGCAAGAAAGACTGCAGCTGGCATTAAATGCCCAGAGATGTGCTCAAGACCTTCATTTATAGGTAATAAATGAGAAGATGGGGGGAAGAGCAGATAGAACCCAATTGTTCCCGTGTTCCAGAAAGCCTTGCGCTGTTTTCGGGATGCTTAATTGCACTGATTGTTCCAACCTCAGTATCCTCCTTTCATTCGGGAGCTGCTCGCTGAATGGCAGCTTGTTTTTTGGCTGGCTCACAGAGGAGAAGGGGCTGTCTGGCACGGCGAGGCTCCATGGCTGGCTGAGGAGAGGAACCGCGTGTGTTTGCAGAACTCCACACTTCGCACGGCAGCCGCTCGGCTGTTGCAGGGCGCGGGAGGGAGCTTGGCAGCAGCCTTGTGATCCCTATCAGGTAGGCAAACACACAACGCATAACCTTATTCCAGCCTAATTTTATTCCTTAAAGAGATGCCTTTATTAGCCCATAGCATTTGGGTTCCCCAAATCCTTGTTTGTGCTGGTGGCAGTCAGGCTGGGTTGGGTGAGCAGCTCCATGCATGAAAGAGGAGATCAATAGCTGTGCTCAGAATCACTGAGCCATCTGGGATTTGCAGATAGATGATTGACTTGCAAATCTGACTGAAATTGAGAGCAGCAGTAAGTGCTGAATAGCTGCACACACCATGGAGGTGGTGCGGAAAGTTGTTGAGAAGACCTGAAATGGCCTAGTAGTGCTTTTCTCAGAAAGAGGCTTAGGAAAGGGTGAGGAGACACTGAGGTAGGGGAAATGATGTTCTGCTGCTGCTTTTTGTTTTTTCTTCTTTAAATCCTGCTTTTTGTTTTTTCTTCTTTAAATCCTGCTATTTTTGCTGTGATTTTTCAATGTACTGCAAGATGATAGCAAGTGCAGCTTTATTTACCAGTATCAGGTGGCTACCAAAGCCTGTCTTTAAATTTGCATACAAACTAGGCAAGCCTGTAACCAGTGGTGAGAGGCAGAGAGAGAGCAAATCAGAAAGATGCCAGAGGATGCAATTGAAGATGAGATTTTGAGTCAGTTTTATGCTGATTCTGTGCTTTGGGTTATGTAGAACCACTGCGGTTGTGAGGCTGCAGAGGAGCAGATTGGAGCTAAGGAAAAAGCCAAGACCTGAGACTGGGAGAAAGTGCAGAAACAACCTTCTGCTGTAGGTTATCCTCTCTCATAGTACCTTCCAGCTTGGATTTCAAGGATTGAATTAGTCTTCCACTGATTAGCAGGTACATTTGTTTGGTTTGCTTCACACAAAGAAGCTGAGGATTGGGAAAGTGTCCTGCAGCTGCCTTGGTGAAGCTGTTCTAAAACAGGCCCAGGAGTGGAAAGGCTGGTTGCTAACACAAGATTCATTGACCCTATGTTACAGTCAGGTAAATAGATCCGTGTTCATGGTGTGGAGCAAAAGCAGTGTCCTGCTTTCTGTACTTCTCTGCTCTCTTTCATCATGAACAAAGCAGATGATGTTGAAACTCATCTATAACCATGTTTGACATATAAGGAGGAAAACAGTAACGTTTGGAGCCTGCAAAGACTAAACAACTGAGCTAGATGCTGAAGTTTGGAAAAAAAACCCTGGAAATGTAAACCAAATCCTCCAGTGTTCTGTCTACTTACCCATTCCAGGAAACCAAAACAACAGCTTTTCTCTCTTAATGGTTTTCTCTTTTTACTGTCAGGGCACAGCCTGACCTTGTGTTACCTTGGAGACTTGTGCTGTCCTTCTCTGCTATTCCAGCTTCAAGAGGTGCTTCTAGTATTTATTTTATATGTAAACCTACATTGGAGAGGGAGAGCACAGACCTGTTGATTTTCATAAGGGGTAGCTGGTCTAATTTAAGAGTAGTCTGCTAATCTCTGAAGGAATTGTTTTGCTTTATTGGATAAATGATGTGCAAACTTGTCCAAGGGAAGTGGATGTGATACATAACAAAGGAAGAAAATCCTACAACATAATCTTTTATGTGTTAGCTAGAAGAAAACTTCTGGTTCAGCAGAGAATCATGAATCTAACAAAACAGGTTGAGAATCAAGCTAGAAGTTACATGAGTGGTGTGTAAGAGCTGTTTCTCATCTCTTGTGATAGATGCAAAGAAGAAGGCCAAGCAGAAGCCCACACGGTGGAATAAGCAATAGTGTTGCTTGAAAACTAATTTTTGTCACACTTTGAGTGGTTTCACAACAGCAAAACTCAGAAGATACCCAATATGATTGCCCAGACTTTACTTGGCACCAAAACAAATCAGAGCATTGCTCTCAGTTTTTCTTGGTGTTTTTTTTAAATCTGGGGTTTTTTAGGGATCTTCCATCTGAGTTAGACAAGAAACTTGTAGCACACTGTTTCCACTATAAAAACATCCACAGATTAATCAGGCTGCGGTTTTCTTGCTTATTGGAGTTGACTGTTAGGTCATGCTAATGAGATTTCCATCTTATCCAGACAGCCAACATTTTGCTGTTACTTCATGCTTGACTATGTTTTATTGGCTGCTTTGTGGTTGGGTTGAAGTAGGTGGAGCAGTAGATGACTTCTTTGTTGAGTATTTTATCTGTATCTGAAATGAGTGAATAGGAAAGAGTGTTTAAGCATATGAGTGCTTGTTTAAGCATATGAGGCTTCTGAGGCATCTTAGTTTTAATTAACAAAGCCCAAACTGAATCCAAGTCTTGCATCTTTGTTAAATGTACAGAATAAAAAAAATTGAGAAGGATGAGAACAGGAGGGAGAGGCAATCACGGTTTTAAGAAAGGAAGAAAATGCAGAAGCAATGGCTTTGCTTTTGTTTCTGCTCCTGGAAGTAGTACAGAGAAGAAGGAAAAAACCCAGCTGATGTAACTATCCAAATCTACTGTTTCTCTTTCCAAAAGGCCAAACTAATCTAATCCCTAGAGGTTTGACCAAAGGAGAGTTACATCTCCTGGGAAAACTTTAGGTTTGAAATGAGCACTAAAGGAACCTTGGTGAGTTCATTAGCATTAAGAAGCCACTGTGCCCACCCATACTTAAAAGTTGCCTGGTTTGGTCTAACTTTTTAGGGACATAATTACTCACCTCACAGTGAGAAAATCTCTTGGGATGATCCAATCTGTAAGGATATATTCGTGTTCAGGATGCAAAGTGAGCATAGTTCTTTGAGGAGAGATTTGACTTAGCATCTCCCTGGCTATTACTTATTGCTCTTCTTTTTAAAGCAGATCTTAAGTGAAAGAAAATGTTATGTCCACACTGAACTCCAGAGACTTACGCTATCTCACCCTAGCAGTGTATCGAGCTAATTAGTCTAGTGTTCTGCATATTTATCTCAGTGTGAAATGAGCTTTGTCCCATTCACAAGCCACATAGATGTGGTAGCTCCGAGGCCTAAGCCTGCAGTTATGAGCAGCAGGAGCAACTAGCCTCCACTTAAACCTCTGATAGCCCCGAGGTGGTGGTTTTCCCCCTCCTGCCAAAACAATAAGCCATCTGCAGAGATAAGTAAGTGCAGGCACCCTTATCAGTTCTTTACAGATGCCTCAAATAGCAGAAGCACTGAAGGGCAGTCAGGCTGGGAGCTGGGGTGTTGAATGATGATTGCTAATGGATTTTGCTTAAGAATTGAAAAAAAAAGCAACGGAGAAAATGAACCTACCACCACCACCCGTGTGGAGGGGATCTGAAGAGCTCTGGCTTTAGAGAACTCACAGGATAATGAGGGTGAAGAGAAACAGCCTGCTCAAAATCGACCTGACAGTGACACCAGCTACAGGGGCTTCTTGCGGAGACCAAACCAGTTTGAATGAAGTTTAGGTTGGACATGATAAAATAACTTCCTCATGGAAAGAGTCCTAGGGCACTGGGACAGGCTGCCCAGGGAGGGGGTTAAATCACCATTCCTGGATGTGTTGATAGATTGTGGAGATCTGGAGCTTAGGGACAAGGTTTAGTGTTGGCCTTGGGACAGTTGGGTTAAAGGTTGGACTTTATGATCTTGAAGGTATTTTCCAACCTGAATGGTTCTGTGATTTTATGAATGATAATCAAGTCTCTGCTGGCCCCAAATTACAAACCAAGCTCCACATCCGTAAGGGCTCAGCTGCAAACCTAGGGCAGTAAATTAAAGCTGTAATGGGGCACAGACTGTTCTTTATGCCAGATGACTCCTCAGTCAAATCAGAATTGTGTCCATCCCTCCTGTAGGTTGCTCAGGAACTTGTTTTGTCAGAGAAGTCATTAACAGGCAATCAGCCCTGCATGTGTTCATCTTTTGATTTCTGGTGCATAGCTTCAGAGGAGAAGTGTTTGGGTTGGTTTGGGTTTGTAGGGGTTTTTTTACAGCCATTAAAATTGACCTGTTGTTTGCAGGTCCTTAAGACCTCTGAGTCATTTCAGAGCAGTTCTGACCTGTTTAGTATGTGAGCCACTTTTCCCTGTAAAAGTGCTGTTGTGATTGCTGCACTTGTCACCCTGCCACTGTCCCTGATGTGACCGTGTCTCCAGGAGTCACACTCTGCTGAAACAGAGCCCTTTCCTCTCTGCTTGGAAAGTCCATGGTGTCATCTGTTTAAAGATGCGAGTAAAATTGGTGAGGTTTAGGCTTATATTTTCCCAGAGTTACTGGTTTGGTTTGTTTGCTGGACACATCTTACAGAGGAATACTTTTTAGGAAATTCTCACCCCTTGCTTTTCACAATCTTTAGTGAACTTCCAGACAGGCCCCCACAGTCACTAGTTAACATGGACTTTTAAATTTTTCTTCTTTTCAAACCATCTTTCTTCCAGGACCTCAAGGGAGAGGCAAATTAATCACAATCTGGTGACATTCTATTAGGCAGACAAAATCCTTCATCAACTCTTTGAGCAATTATTACCCAGGAACTTTCCTTGTGTCAAATCCTCAGAGATTAAATGTGATAAGACAGTGATAAAGAATATCTATTCCAAGAATGCAACAAAATACTAAGTCTGTGCTGGGAACTAGATTGTGATTATACTTTCTTTTCCTTAAAGCAGCAGCAGATTTTCTAGTATTGGGTATTGCATCAGTAGACAAAAGGTGTCTTCTCAGGGCAACTCTCTGTTTTAAGCAGATGTCCATATTTGAATAGGTATAGTGCCATCCCAGCGTTACCAGTATCTGCAGAGTGTGAGTGGCAAAGCACTGGAGAAGGTGAATTAGTACAATTAATGCTGGAAGTTGAAAGAGAGTGGGATATTGGGTTTGACATTGAAGACTGGAAGGGATGTAATGAGAATGGCCGGTTCTCCAGGTGTTGAAAGGTGGGGACAAGTTGCTACTGATTTGTTTGGAGTCCAAAAGATTAGTATTCTCGTGTTTTAATCAAGGCAGCTATAATCTGTTCAGTCTGACCCTCGTACCTACATCCCAGCAACACAGATCTCTGCCCCTGGTAGTGAAATACTCGGTTACCAAAGGAAGAAGGAACTGGGCAGTGACTGAGAGTCAACAGGAATGGTTTTATTGGCTTTACCACTTGGTGTCTAGAAGTCTACAGTCATCACTTGAAACTGAATTTGCATTTTGGCAATGCATAATTGAATGCAAACCTGAGCACTCTTGAGATGATAACAAACCACAAGAGCTGGAGGTGCTGGATTGTGATGCCAAGCCCTTAGGGTGGGCATTAATTTATCAGTTGTCTTGCTATAAATGAGTATCTCATCCCATGCTAAAACTGTGTGTCTGCAGCAAATCAAAGCAAAGCAGTGGGATTCGTGTGTGGATAGATAAATAGTAGCTACTCTCAGCAATTCCTCCATTTCCTAAGGGCAGAGAAGTCATCCATTCTTGCTTGTTAAAAACTTATTAAGAAGAGACAAAAAAAGTTATGGAGAGTATAAACAATCCAGTATTTGAGGTGAAAAGTGGTTACTGACGGGAGTCCTGACTTACTGAAGCCACTTCAAAAGATGTTACTGGTTCTATGGCATCTCCTGTACTATAGAAGGAGGTGTTTGACTGGTTAGATGAGACTCTGAATGCAGGAAAACTCAAGTTCTGAGCCTGACTGGGGCTTTGTGTCTCTTTTTGTGAGGCAAAAATGAACCCATAGAGGGGAAAGAGCTCCAGAGGGGCTCATCAGCCACTGGCACTGCTGCTGGGAAGTCGTGCAGAACCTGGGCACACACTGCTCACCCTGCTATTGTTTCTGCTCCTCTTTTAGATGAATGCACTGTTCTACAGCTCCCAATGTCGCCCACCACATAATACATTCCCTGGGACATGGAATGGAAAGTTACTGCTGTAATTAACTCACTGATTGTTTAAAACAATTGCTAATTGTACCTGGCTGGAGAGCTGGGAGGATCTCACTGTCACTAATGTGACTAAATAATTATAGATTTTTCTTTTCTTTTTTTTTCCTGTGCATCATGTTTTCTTTGTGGGAGCTTTTATTTCTGGCCAGCTCACTTTTCTGTTTCCCATGAATGGCAGATGCAGGCGAGCAATCGGCCCTGGGGCAGCAGAGGGGATGAAGATATTTCAGACCTCAGTAACTCTGCTCCCGTAGGGGCACTCTAGGCAAACAGTGGATTCATTTGTCTGTGGAACGCATGGAGGCTAATACAGAGCTGTGAAAAAGAAAAGGTCCCTGCAATGGACAAAACAAAAAAATCTATATACCACTGGAAGCACCATCTCTAGGAGGTTGCTCCTAACTGCCAGAATACAGTTCAATTGTTCTTTTTTAGAAAACAGAAGAAAGAAAACAAATATCCTGGAAAGGCACCTCCTCTGAGATGCTGCTTGGCATGAAGAGCCTGTATGGAGCCTGCCACAGCCCACACACATTTGCTCTTTCTCTTGAACAGCAGCGCAGTCACTAGCCATTCTCTCAGATCCTGGGGGAGCTGGCAACATCTGCTCTTCCATCTTCTGCTTCACAGTGTGTCTGCATGGCATGATACAGCATGGCCATAGAATCATAGAGTCATTCAGGTTGGAAATTACCTTCAAGCTCATTGAGCCCAATCATTAACCCAGCTGTGCCAAGGCCACCACTAAACCCTGTCCCTAAGTTCCAGATCTCCACAACTTTTAAACATGTCCAGAGGTAGTGATTAAACTCTGAGGCTTCCAGGACAAACTGTTGTGCAATTATAAATAAAATGTTGGTTGAAGGCTCTGTGGTTGATGTAGTTTAGCTATGCTTTAGGTATTGATGTATCTTGAGAGGTTTTGAGTGATGCCCTAATAATCACCACTGTAAATGATGGTGATTTTCATGCAGCTTATGGACTGTATTCAGCTGTCCTTGCCAGGACCGAGCAGTGCATTTCCCTCACTCTGCCTCCATAAAGTAATATTAATATCTAAAGCAAAAGATACAGGAGACTGCCTTTATGCAATATAAACTTCAAGGAAATCAAACATTCTCTTTGGAACTGAGCTTCCCAGTTGTGAATGTTTAATTTAAAAATATATCTGTACTCAGGTGTTCATGTGCCTCATACTGAGCAATGCAGAAGATATTACAGCAACGTTTGCATCCAGCTTAAAATGGCAGAGGAGTTTAATGCCCAGATTAACATAGTTTTAAATTTATAGTAGTTATAGCTTTATGGGAGAAGGCAAAGCTGCTGAAGATCTGACACAGATTCAATATCATGTTCTACCTGTAATACAAGGGCAAAGTGACATTTGGGGGTGAATACAGGGTTCTCAAACAGCCTGGGACAAAGTACAGTGGTAACAGAGCACACTTTTGAGGAATGAAGTGTGCCTGGCTTTTCAGGGTGAAAGGACTCATGGTGTATCCTCAGAGCGAATAACATACTCAGACCTTGAGGCTGAGATCTCAGTGGCAGGAAGGGCCTACTGGGCATAGCAGAAGTCTCTTTGGTTGTGTATTTTCCATGCTTGTATAGTATCTTATAGACAGAATGTGATAATGTTAGGTTTATGCCAAGGAAGTGTGTTCTTCCAAGATGCTCAGTTTGACTCAGTTGATTGCATATATGAGACAAAATCTATTGAACATTTATTTAAATAATTCTTTACCAGCTTAATGGGTTGAAATTACCCCTCAATTTCCAGTCTGATCTCAGTGACTGCTTTTAAACAGACTAAGAAGCAATGAAGATTCATTTCCTTAGCCTAGGTCTGAATCTGGTCTTAAATACTGTGTTTTAATCCAACCCAGAAGAAAAAGGCAGAGGAAGGCATGAATAAATTCTAAAACTTTCTGACCATACCTGTATCAAAAATCAGTGCTAGTGCTTGGAAGTTAAGACTTTAGTGCCCTGCTCTGAAGCTACGTCAAGAGAAAAATATACTCAACTGTTAGTGGGGAAAGTACTGCAGGAGAGATGGTTTTGCAAAAGGGCATTGATCAAGCCTGTAATTAAATGATATCTTAAAGAAATGAAAAGAAGCTCAACATAGATTGAGGCTTTTAAAAGAATGCTGGATTTAGAGT
Organism: Upupa epops; assembly: GCA_013397515.1. Classification (NCBI taxonomy): domain Eukaryota; kingdom Metazoa; phylum Chordata; class Aves; order Bucerotiformes; family Upupidae; genus Upupa; species Upupa epops. Next base: position 22,389 of record VZRI01005834.1, on the reverse strand, counting down.
GCTCCAGATGTTTCACTTAGAATAAGCTTCATTGACCTGGAATATGAAAATGTGCCGGCACACTCGCTGGAGCATCAGTAATGCCTCAGGATGCCTTTGTTTCAGGATCCTTGGCTTGAATTTCAGTGTCTTTCATTTAGTGAACACAGCCATCTATAGGAACAAAGTGTCCACCCAACACCCAAACAAGCTTTGCCTTGACTTTTTTCTGCTCTCTCACTGGTTTTAATTAAGTCATCCCAAGTCAGTAGATCTATTGTTTCCCAAAATCCTATTTTTGCAAGGCTTCCATTATCAAAAATCTTTATTAGGGCAACTGTGTTGGAAGAACCATAGAATTGTTTAGGTTGGAAAAGATCTTGAAGATGTTTTCACAAAAGGCCTTTGTCTTTTCTGACCTGTCATCCAGGCACCTCTTTTAGCCAAAGGTATCACAAAGCAAAGCCTGAAACAATGGAAAAATTACTACAAACCCTGTGTAATCATCGTTAAAATGGAGGCTACATGATATTTCCTGGGCTCAGCCTCTGTACTTTTCTTACTGCCCATCCTCCCAGCCTGTAGACAATGGGAAGTTTTTCATTTGCAGAACATTGGTAAATGGTTTTAGACCCTTAGGACTAAAAGACACTGATATTACAGTGTGTCTCATCTCAGTGTCGTGCTTCTTGTCAACAGAGACAATGACTCAGCCTTGCAGCAATGCCTGTGTCTACTGAGGCACAGAAGAACCAGCATAAGAGAAGTATCAATTAGGCCCAGGCAAAGTGTTCTTTTCTGAGTTGCTTCTGTGAAGCAGTTGAGCTCTAAGGTCTATAGCTCAATGACCACACTCCATTTCAAACCAAAGGTCACAGTCATTATCCTTCACGCCTCAGGATCCTCAGGACCATGAGTCTTCCTTGCTATTTTACTAAAAGCTAGCTTTTGCTTGGTAATTGTCTCTGGATGATGTGTCTTCTTGTCAAGCCCAGCATCACCAGCTCTGCAACTGGGCAGATGTAAAGCCTTTAGATATCCTGGGGCTATGCATTAGAAATCCTGAAGGTTTTAGAAGGGTCCCAATGTCACCATTACTGTGCAGTGAAACCACTTTCTTACATGCTCAGAGTCAAATGTGTTGGAGGACAGAACGCACACATAGCAGATCTGTTCCATCCATGGGCGTTTAACTATGGGAGAAGACATCAGAGAGATAAGGTGACAGAATACAGTGGGATACATGACAGAAAAGAAGTTCCTTGACCGCTTTAACACCCAGCTAGCTGCCAATTTTTTCTCTTATATCAAGCTGCAATCTTTCTTTAATAATTGTAACTATTTTAACGTGGGGAGAACTGTCAAAACACAAAGTCTGAATGCGTGAACTTCCTAGGTTCCTGCTCTCCTACAGTTTTCCTGCTTCATTTTTAGCTTCTTAATTAAGTCTCTGCTCTCCACTACCTCTAACACTTTCTCGGGTACTTTTTGCTATTCCCAAAATGTGGGAAATGGAGGATTCCCAATCCTGAGTCACAGAGTTACAAGTCATGGCTTGCAAACCAGAGTTTCTCTGACAATCACACAGTAGAAGAGGCAGTTGTCCACTATATGATGGTTATGGTAGTTATAGGTCTTGCTTGCAAGCCAATGCCATTCCTAGGTACTACCACACCTCCTCCTTCTCACTGGGGGGATTAGTGAGAGCAAAAGCAGACTCTCAAAAGGTGCTGATGAGTGTGGTGGGTCATCAAAGGGCTCCTTATGTTCTTTGCTGCTTTATCTAGACAGCAGTTTTGCAATTTTCTAAATGCCCCATCGGGAGGAACTATCTTGTAATTGCACTCAGGCTCAAATAAACCTCTGGCACACACTTTTTGTAAGATGATAGACAAGCTGTGCTGTCTTTGTCATATTTAAATTACACTTCTACGCTTGTGTCTGGTTGATTCCTAACCTTTTTGAGGTTAGTCACTGTTTGAACAGTACCTTGTACAAAGCACCCCCTTGTGCAAGTTGAGGTGCTTATTACAGATAATTACTTATGAATAAGCTTTTGTCCCAGAGAGCTTACAGGAGACCAAGCTCATTCCGCACAGCCTGGTGAAATAAATCAGATGGCATTCACGTTCAGTGGGTGCTGCCTTGACCTGAATTCAACCTGTCTGATAGAAAGATGGAAATCTTTCCATATCATTATAAAGTCCCTTCAACCATTCATCATCTCTAATTGCTCAGTTCGTTATCCCCTTGCTTAGCAGCAGGCCAACTATTCACAATAGCTTTATAATAAACTACTTCGCTCTACAACGCTTATTCTTTGTTTTCTCACCTTCTTGGCTTCTAAGTCCTGCTTTGGTCAGAAGAACAGGAGAAAGAGCAATGCAAACACTTGTTCCTCATTACTGCTCCCTGCCCTTCCACTCGAAGGTTAGATTGGCCTAAAAAATTTCTTGTTCCTCTTCTTGGTGCAGCTGCAGCTTTGTGCTCTGCATAGAGTTAAGGAATGGGTTGGGTTGGAAGGGATCTTCAGGGATCCTCTAGTCCAACTTGCTGCAGTGAGCAGGGACATCTCCAAATAGATGAGGGTGCCCGGTGGAAGCCCTTGGTGCATTTTCGCTAGAGTGGTGCCTCCAGCAGCCAGAGCAGCCTGTTGTTGGGTGATACTTCCTGTGTTTCCCAGGGTACTTGTCTTCTTGCACCCAGAGTGTGGAGGTAACATTCCTTCAGGAAAAAAGCTGCAGGTCTCATGAGAACAGCTGAGTGTATTCTTGTGAGCTCATCTCACTGGCTTCTTACTGAAGAGCTGCAGCACAGTCACATCGCACTCAAATATCTCACCTGAGGGGTTGAAAGGTGTTCACCTGACAATCAAGCTTGGTCACTCTGTAGTTGCAGGGTGCAGAAATCCTTTCACATAACCCTGTAAGTTAGTCCTTGGCCTTAGACTGCCTGTAGTTGTTAGCACAAAGGTGTATGAGTCAAAAGGAAGATGGTTTTCATTGAGTATTGTAGAATCATGGAATAATTTAGGTGGGATGCGACTTCAGGAGCTCAAAGAAGGTCTAGTTAGATCAGATTACCTTGTGGTTTTCAGCCTTGAAAACCAACAGAGATGGAGATTCTAAAATCTCTTTGAGCTCCTTAATTTTATGCTTGGTTGTAAGTAATCAGTATTCTCACCTTCAAGCCTTAACTTGTTGTGGAGAGGGGAAACTACCTTTTAATGCAAAAACATCTGCTTCAGTGGAAGCATCACAAGAGAACCTGATCTGTATCCTCCTCTGAATCCTCTCTCAGCAACACAGTCATTAAATACCTCTTCTGAACAATAAGCTCTTTGTTGGTCATGACCACATAAGGAAGGTGCACGTTTGGCTTCATAGTGTAGGTCGATAGATTTCCATGCATAGCCCGTAAAGTGATAGAAAGCTTCCATCTGCTGTTGGCCTTATGAAGCCTTCCCAAAGTCTTGAAGCACCAAAAGCATAGAGCTGGGATGCCTTAAGCTTAGAGAATTACTACACTAGACAAAACATGAAGGAGATCATTAGGGCAAGGAGTCTGTTAAAATGTCACAGTACATTGTATACTGCAGTTCTGAGCTCTCCCGGGGCCCCTTGGACTTTCCGTAGTACAAAGTAATAAAAAAATAAAGCTCTGCAGTGGGGGTTTACCACTATTTTGCTGCATTTCCTCTGCTGTGAATGAAATGCATATTGTACTGCAGACCATCTACTTCAGCCTCGTGTTCTTCTCTGGCTTAAGCCTTTAGAGAAAGCAAATCCTTGATTTTTTTGGCTGCTTTTATGCCCAGGAGACTGAGGTTTTGGCAGACAGGCATTACCGATCGTGCAGGTGGAGCAGCTGGATTCATAAAACCTCAAAAAATAACAAATGTTAAAAGTCAGCTCTTATCTTCTATGAATAAATTACACATGCGAGGGCTAAGATTTCAAAGAGCAGTGTAGGTACGGAGTTATACGTTAGGGCAGTGCGCTGGTGAAAAAGCTCAATTAGATTGTAGCTGCTCATATTGCCTCCTTTTATAAAAGACCCTGAAAAAATTAGTAAAATCTAGTCTGAATCTTGTAATTATCCGATGGGCAGATGTTAAAGAACTCGGCAAATTTTACGTTAAAATACGTTCTGGGATTTCAACAAAGACCTCCATTATACAGCTATTACTCGAGGTCCGTCAGCACGCTGCAGCCTCTTTTGTCGACTGCTAGTTGAGGTATTAAAGAGGCAAACAGTGCTTTAATATGGTCTTTCGTCAGCAAGATCTGCTGATGGCACATGGATTGGCTGTGGGTTGCATTAAACACTGGGGATCGTAGGGGAATGATGACGCAGGACTGATGCAGAGCCTAACTTTTCCCCTTTGCGCTTTCCACTGGTCCACATTGAAAGTGGGAGTGAGAGTTTGATGAAGAAAAACGATGGGGCTGCAGCAGAGATAATAGGGCCTAAGAGGAGGAGAGTAAGAATCCTTTTTTTTTTGCTGCGGTGGAGGTTTCTGTGCTGTTCAGAGGAGGCTGTGCTTGTGATGAAGGAAGAAAATCCAGAAAGAAGATGCTCATTATACTGTCAGTGGCTCCTTGCTTCCTTCTAGCGCTGCTAGCTCCCTGGCAGTTATGTATTGAAACCACATGCTCTTCCCAGGGATTGGGTTGTCTTTCTGGTTTTTTTTGTAATGTGATAAAAAACGTGAGTGAAGTAAGGAGATCTGACAACAGCTCCCATTGTCGGCACAGTGGACAGAGTGGCTCCTCCTGCAGCTTGCCAGCTTTACCTGCCTTAATTGTCCTTTGCAGCTGCCCCTTTGCCCCATCCCTGGAAGTGTTCAAAACCAGGTTGGATGGGGCTCTGGATAGCCTGGTCTGGTGAAAGGTGTCTGTGCCCATGGCAGGGGACTGGAACCAGATGATCTCCAAGGTCCCTTCCAACCTAAACTTATGGCTCTGTTTGTGTGTAAGTCCAAAGTGCTTTTCAGCCCTGGGGTATGTTGGAAGGGTCTGTAAGTTCTGAAAGTTTCGATTTCTCTTCACTGATCTTCACCTCTTTCCTCCATCCCTTTATCTGTTTTCTTTTCTAATTGAACATTACATCCCTTCACCTCATTTTAACTCCTGCCTGCTCACTGTGTCTAAGGCAGACCTCACATCTGCACCTTCTGCCCTCTGAGCTTTACTGGCCTTGCTGTCTGGCTTTGCCCACTCATCCATCTACCAAAGCTTTTGTGTTTTATTACTTTCTCAGACTGCTACAAATACAGTGGTGTTGGAAACCACAAGAACTGGGGTGTGAGCTCTTGAACTGAAATGAAAACTCCTTAGTTTTGTGTGGCTGACCCACAAGAGACCTGGCAAGTCCCGGGCCATTGGCCTGGAAATATTGGGTGAGAGTGTAAATCCATGTTACTGCAAATGAGCACTTTGGGGCTCAGCCTGCAAAACTTAATTCTTCTTCATCTGCCTAAAGTGTTCCCTAAATGGTTGTGCTTCATGCACAGTCATCTCTCTGACCTTCAAGTAAACTGATCTGAACTACAAGCAACAGACTCAATATGAGTCATTTATAAAGGCAAAAAGTCCAGTCATCCCTATTACGTGCCAATGGTACCTTTTGTCTGCTGTGAGCTGGTGATCTCAGTAGCCAGCAGAGAGCTCCTGGGATAATAACTATCCATTTAATTGCTTTGAAATAAATCGTTTGGTCTGCCTAGCAATTCCAAGCCATGCTCTTACTTATTTCCTCACCAAAGGTTCCTGCAGTCTGATCCTTCCCCATAATTTCAGCCTGAGATGCAGCAATGGAAGTAAGGATTATCAGCAGGGAATGTTAATCTGTGTATATTCCTAGGGAAGCTGTGTTACTTGATATCACCAGAAATTAATTTGATTAGTCATGTAGACAGAAGAGCAAGAGCATTTGGTGCAGAGAGCACTTTTGTGCAAGCTGATTGTCTTCATTGCAATTGTCTGTGATGGAAAGCTCAGTTTGACCTATTTTCTGAAGTTTTCCTTAAAGCCAGATGACTTGGACCTTTCCAGAGCCAGGAACCACTGTATGGATCAGTCCTCAAGGGTCTGCAACAGGGAATGGAAGGTCTCCTGAAATTTTGTGACAGTCATGTCTATCCCACAAAGGGAGAGTTTCAAGATATTCTAAGTGGCAGATCTAGAAAGACTGAGGTTCTCTCAGGCATCTCTAGCTGAGCACCCAAGACATTTAGGTAACTAGGAATTACAAGTGATTTTATTTCTTATCAGTGATTCTTGTGTTTCCATCTTGAGTTCTCTTGAGAAAACTGCAAGAAACCCATAGCCTTGGTTGCACTTCTGAAACATGGTTATCACAACCTGCTTTCTTTGCATGTAAGGATCTCCAGGAAAGGCTATTCCAAGTCATCAGCTGGTGACCCACAGAAAACTTGATTCACATTTCTCCATTGCACATTGCAAAGTCAGGGCTTCCTCTGCATTTTCTATGTTAAACCAAACATTCTATTTTGTTCAAAATAACATTCTTCTTGTAAAGCCACTTTCTCTTCTTTTTCTTCTTGTAAGAGCCACTTTCTGGAATCTTCCTGCTTCCTTTGCTTGGCTTTTCAAACACGTAGTTTTTTGTTTTGGAGCCAACGTATCCACAAGTGCCCAATTTCTGTACCCATTGGACATGGGAGCATGCTTTGCCACCTAGAGGTAGACAGTACTTGACTTTGTTTCTCTAAAGACTTGGACTGTTCCTCTGGACCTCCTCTGTCCCTTTTTCATGGCTAGGAGCATTTCACAGGTTCAGAGGTTTGCAGGTTGGAAGGGACCTCAAGGATCATCTAGTCCAACCTCCTAAAGCAGTATCCAGTTGAAATGAGCTGGCCCAGAACCCTATCAATCTGAGCCTTAAAATTGTTGGAAGTTGAGCAATCCCCCCTTCTCTTGGAAGCCCATTCCATTGTCTAACAGCTTTCATTTTGAAAAACGTTCCTCTTGAATCCAGTGGGAATCTCTCCTGGAGCAACTTGTAACCATTCCTCCTTGTCCTTTGTACAGGACTCCTTGTGNGTTCCTATGGGAGGTCTTCCAGTCACAGGATCATCCTGGTTGCCCTTCTTTGGACCCTCTCCAGTCTGTCTGCATCTTTTTTGTGTAGTGCGGACCAAAACTGAACACAGTACTCAAGGTGTGGTCTGGCCAGAGCTGAGTAGAGTGGCAAGATAACATCGCTATCTCTCCTGGTGTTGCCCTTGTTAATGCAGCCCAGCATCCTGTGGCCCTCTTTGCCACAGCAGCACTCTGTTCATGTTGAGCTTGCTATCCACAAAGACCCCCACGTCCCTCTCTAGAGGGCTGCTCTCCAGCCAGCTGGATCCCGGTCTGAGCTGCATTCGAGGGTTGTGTATTCCCAGGTGCAGAACCATAAAGTCTTCCCCTAGGGCTTTGCTAGACACACTCTGACTTGTCCCTTTGCTGAGCTTTTTTTAGCAGGCTGTGGGGGAGACGTAACCTTGAGAGGAATTATGGATGCAGCAGAATTACCTTTGGTTTGGGGGATGGGATTCAGAACATTTTTCTAAAAACACCTTTTTACATGGGCTTTCAGAGCAGAAGGTACAGAGCTGTTTATTTGTGAGCAAGAGGGAAAAAGCGATGTTTGTAGTGGAGCTGTTCTCTCAGTATCAAGCAGGGAATAGCTAAATATCTAAATTGAGGGTTCAGGAGGGCTACTGAGCCCAAATTCGTGTCTCTGCTCTATCCTATGTCCTCTGGAAAACCAGCTCTGCAGGATCTGCTAAGTGCTCCACACAGATCACTAAATCTCCCCAGGGCATGTCACAGCTAAACGAGACACAACAATTGTGAGTTGAGTAGGTTAGGCCTGAGGAAAAACTTCATGGAAGAGGTCGTAAGACCTTGGAACAGGTTGCCTGCTGGGGAGGTTTGAATCACCGTTCCTGGATGTATGTCAAAGTCATGGAGATCTGGAGCTTAGGGACAGGGTTTAGTGGTGGCCTTGGGACAGCTGGGTTAGTGTTTGGACTCAATGATCTTGAAAGACTTTTCCAGCCTAAATGATTCTGTAATTCTACTGACCTTGTTGGGACTGTAGTGACTAGTGGCCCTGGCTTTAGACCTTGCAGTGACTTTGCTAGAGCTAGAACTTCACCCATAATTTTAGCGTAAAGATTGTGACTTCCTTTAAGCATCACCTAATGCTACTGGTTGCTTGCTCAGCTGCTTTGTAAATCCAAGCTCCAGGTTGGTTCCTTGCTGGTGTTTACCCTCAGCCTCACCAGGCCTTTGTGCTGTAATTGCACATAATGTTGGGGCATTCCAATGGCAACTCAACAGCTTTCCATCTGTCCTGCTGGGTATGATGACATCTTCCCTTTTATCCTTAGAAGTCCTTTACTGTCAGAAGTTCTTCCTTCTTACAGCAAACAGGTGTTCCTAAGCTTATGTGTTTTGTGTGTGTAACCTCTTCTGCTCCCTTTTATCACACCATATGGTATCGCATTGGAATAAAGCGGGGGCCTCTCCTAGAAAGATAACATTGTCATGGCAATGTATAGGATGTGGATAGCCCCACAAGCAGAGCAAGCATGCGCTGTGTGACACCCTTCAGCAGCATTGCTGAACATAGGAAGGACCAGGAAAGGGCTCCTTTTGTTTCCTTTCTTCCACTGCCACTTTGCTTCTGTTTGTGCGTCACTCGTAACCTGGCTCTCATGGGCTTTTGGCTGTGAGGGGTAGCTGGGATTGCTGCTTAAGAATGTGTTTAGAGCTGCAGAACTAAAAAGGTCAGATTCTATTTTGGCCTGCAGGAGTCTCAGGCTGCTTCTCTCTCCTCCCCGTCCTCCCAGTTTTGCTGATGTGCCGTGCAGTAAGCAGAAAACCACAGAAATACTGTCAGCCCAGCACCCTGGAGCCCATGGACCAGAGTCCAGCTGCACTGACTGCCAAACACAAAGTACTTGGGTTGTTTCTACACCAGGCTACAGTTGTACCTTACAAGCAGAAGGATTCTCCACCTGGGAACAAACTGCTATGGTGAATGGCAGCTGTCCTGAGGTGGCTTCTCAAGGCAATCGGCTCATTTTGTTTAATACAGCATCAGTCTATGCATTCAGCACCAGAGCAGCTGGTGATCAGTTCATTTATCGGTTATCCCTTTTTTATTATTATTATTCTCACAGGGATTTGTAGTACAGTGGGCGGAGGAAGGATGAAGGAAAGTCAAATATTTAGAAAAAACTGCCTGCCCAGTATGGGGCATCCCTGCAGAAACGTCACTGCCTAGACCGTAAATCAAATGAATCATGGAGTTTGGGTGACAAAGTCTGAGCTGCTGCTAAGTGATGCTGCCTTGTTAGACTTGAGTTGGTCCAATTTTTTCACCTGGATTTCAGCCAATGGGTTCAGGGCAGATTTCAGAGTGTCCTGTGTGGCATCGAGCATCACACAGTGCCTTGGCTTAGAGAAAGAGGACTTACTTTCCATAGTGGGGAGGATGCAGCTTTGCCTGCTTTTGGGTGTTGGTGCCAACATCACATTTTCTTCCACAGACCTTGTTCTGAGGACACAGCACCCCAAAAAATGTCGCAGCCAGGTGATCAGTGACAGAGGAGGAGATGTGGTTCAGGGAATAAAATAGAGAAACACAGAGTGTAGCCCCAAAGCTTTTGATGAAGATAGGAATACATATTTCACTAGTCACTCATTTAGAGAGGGTGTGAGTTTAGCTCTTCTTTATGGACAAGTGTGGTGGCACTCAGTGGCAAAGTACTGATGTTTTCCCAAGCTCATACAAGAAGTGAATGTGGTCTGGGAATAGGATGTGGGTTTGATTCACTGTCAAAGAACCACCTGTCTGACCTCCTCTTTATTGGTTTTGTTGCCCGCTGTGCAATAAAATTAAGCCAAGGTTTGTAGCACATGTTGAGGCAGTGAAAGGGTTAATAGCACTTTTATTTTTTTAAACTCATCTTTAAAAACAAGGCCAAGTAAGTGGTTTTCTGCAGGAACACCACAGTAAGTTCATTTTACATTATTTGGCCTGGCACTGATTAGCAGTGGCAGCTTTCACCATAATTACGCAGATCATAATTAAACATATTTTTGTTTTATGAGCTGTGGCAAATTCCGATTCTCTGTGCAGCGGGTCTCGGAATGAAGGCAATTTGCATGTCGCATGTTACAAGAGACATGCAAGCAGATGGCTCCAGGGCTTGTTTGCATTCCAAGCACAAAGCACCTGCAAGCAGCAATGTGCTGGGCTTTCTCCACCATGATTTAAGGTTCTTATCCACACTGGAATCAGTGTTGCCCACTAGACCAGTTATTTAATTCCCAGATGTCAAAGAGTTGGGGGAGGTGGGATAGACACTGCTGAAAGAAAACCCAGTGAGACAAAGAAAGCTGAAGTTTGAAACTAGTTTGGAATCATCTAATGAGATGATTGAGGCCCTATGCCTGTAGACATTCAAGGTCAGGCATGCTGGGGCTCCAGGCTAGTGAGTGGTGTCCCTGCTTGTTGTAGGGGGGTTGGACTAGATGACCTTTGCAGTTCCCTTCCAACCCTATGATTCTATGAATCTCTGAGTCTATGAACTGTTAGGGCTAAGCATGATTAAACATGTTTTTCCTGTTTCCCCTTTCATTTTGCTCTGAAATGTATTTGAGGAGTCTTAAGTGTTGCCTCTCTGTCATACGCAAACACCTTCAGCACACCTTGCATTAGGATTTCTTAAAATTTGTCTGAAAAACAGAAACATCAGCATCCCTTTCTAGCCAAAGAGCTGTGACATCAAGGTGTTGAAAGGAATTTGTCCCAGGTCACAGAGCAAGACTGCAACAGGTTGTGAACGGACCCAGTTTTCCCATGTCCCAAGTCCTCCCCAATCCCTGAACTACAGGACCATTTGCCTTACAAGACAAGGTCTGCTGGTCTTCAGCTCTGCTACATAGCTGACTCTAGTTTCCTTTTCTAAACCAGGGGAGGCTCAGCACGCCAGCACAGCCCTGAGACAGCAGATGGGGTGTTCCAGTTTGGAGTTCGCCCTGCATTTCATTAACCCTCCTATTTCCCAGATTTACAAAGAGTTGATATTTGCAGGTTCTTTCCTTCCCCAGCCCATTCCTGTGATGCAGCCATGCTGGTGCCAGACAGCCCTGAACTCATGGGCAGGTTCAGGAGGTGAACTATGGTCATGTCTTCTGCTTACCTAATTATTTCCTGAATCACAACCAAGCTGAAGGTGATGAATTAGAGGGAAATCTGTTGTGAGTGTCTGGACTGGTGGGGGATCAAACTCTTCTCAGCCTTTGCTTTCCAGATGTAATGTAGCAAACGGTGTCTCTGCATCTCTGAGCATTAACTGGCACATTTGGAGCACTCACCTGCTTGTTTCTCAACAATTCTGTGTTCTCTGTTCTCCTACTACTTAATATGAAACAGGATGGGATTTTAGATGAGCAACACATGCAAAATCAAACCCTTTGGGACAATACTTCACCTGAGGTGACTGACTCTATTCGACACAAACCATAGCTGCAGCCCAGCGTGCTCAGCCAAGATCATGCTTCAGCCTGTGTTTCTGGGAGATATGATAGTACTTTGTAGGGTTTGTGAACACTGCTGCAAGAAGTAAAGCTGGCAGGTCTTGCCGTATGTGACACCTGAAGGTTTCAGCTCCCGGGAGCATCAGGTGAGAAGTCAGAGCTGCATCAGAATGACGCAGAACAAGTAGGTCAGCACTCTTGGTTTAGGCTTGTGTGTATGTGTATGTGTGTGTGTGTGTGTGTGTGTGTGTGTGTGTTTGAGAGACTCTTAAAATTCCTCCAGTCCTTAAACTCGTGCTCCAGCTTTCTTCAGGCAAAAGCCCCACTGTCGCTGAGGAGAATCAGGGCTGGTTCAGCCTCTCATTGCAGTCAAACATGTGGCAACAAGATGTGGAAGTGGTAAAGGATTGCAGAATGAGTGGGTTCCTTCTAAGAGAAAGAGTGAGCAAGGGCTTTGGCTAAAAATCAGGCAAGTAGGGTTGTGCTTTGCCGTGTTTCCTCTGCCCCAGCTGCACTCTGGATTCATAGTGCTTGCCAAGATGATAGTGTGTTGGAGATTTAAAGGAGCAACACTCAGAATCGCTGCAATAGCCCCCAGAGTAGCTGAGGTTATTGTCTCTTTCTCAGGCTTCCCATCCCAAAGCCAGCAAGAAGCACCATCATCCTGCTTCCCCCTTCCTCACTGCTGCTGTAGTGGGTTGGGCAGCCAGGGCTGAGGACAGCTGGCATGCCTGGGGGGCAGCTGGGCAGCCAAGGGATTGACAGAGTGTCTGGCTGGGGATTCTAATCCCCTGCAGGCTGGGGGAGCTTTGGAAGCATCCCCAGATAAGGAGTCAAAGAGAGTCCAGGCTGTGTGTGTCTGATCAGGGAGGAGCAGCCACACTGCAGGGGGGGCTTGGGCTGAAGTCAGCAGGTGGTGCCAGGCATCATTACCAACTGTCCTTGTGCCCAGGCTAGGGCTGGGACCTCATTCTGGCAGTTAAACAAAGCAAACAGGGAGAAGAAACAAGAACCAAAACCAGGAGGGTTTTACAGCAAGAGGGTTGGTTGTTCTGGGGCACCTGAAGCAGAGTGACCTCCAGAGCTGAAACCCGCTGTGGAGATGGGGAGTTCACCCTGCTGTCAGTCTGTACTGTGTGTGTAAAACATTAATTATAGTGGCCCAAGCTGTTGTGGTGATTTTCCAGGCTGGAGAACACAGAGCTGGTATCTGTGCCCAGCGTCCCAGAGAGCCATGGTTTGCCATCCCAGAGGGCTACAGCAGGGCTCCTGTGGCTTTTGGGGACTTGCCAGAACACGGAGAACCTGGGAGAAGAAAAGGAGACAGGAAGGGAACGTGAAGGGAGGCTCCATGCTCGTGGCAAGGTGGCCAAAACTATACAAGGCTCTGTTTGACACCAAGCGTGTGGCTGAAGCGCATGGTGGGCATGGCTGGAGCGGGGACGTGGCCAAGGCAGGAGTGTGGCTGGAGCGGGGGTGCGCAGTGTCCCATAGCTGAGCCCCAGTGCAAGGGTTAAGGAGTAGGGTCGCGGAGGGCAGCGGGCTCCGGCAGCATCTCCTGCCTGCTCTGCCTGCCACCTCCCCCAGCCCTCCCCTTCATCCCTGGCGCGTGTGGCAGCCCTCGGCGAGGGATGGCGGAGTGCACACACGCCAGGCAGCCAGCGATGTTCGCCCTCCCGTCCTCCGGCTGCGGCTTTCAGGGCTCGGTTTCAGACATGAGCGGGGAGAAGCCCAAAAGGAAAGCTTTCTACCTGGTGAGGATGAAGCCCCTGAAGGAGCCCAGCAGCACCACCACCAACAACGTCTCGTTTGTGATCCACTGCCACATAGGCAAGGAGATCAAACACATTTGCAGCAACTGCAGTCGCGGGGAGGAAGCCCGTGACGGTGAGTGCTGTGGGTGCAGCAGGAGGCAGGGGAGCGCCTGTGCTCGAGCGGGGTGGTGGGGGCACACCGGGGGATGCTCGGCTGGTGCCCCTCCAGCTCCCAGGGACAGGGGAGAAGGAGCACAGGAGCATGTGCGGGGCATCGATTCAGCGTGTCGGGCAGACGGATGCTAAGAGGGACTGGTCCCCTCCTTTGCCACAGCGGCTTGATGCTGAGAGTTAAGGCACCAACTCTTTTTTTTCCCTTTTTTTCCCTCCCCAGTTGCTATAGAAATCGCTGTGTGTATTGATTGGTTTTTGTTCCCTTGAATTTTAGATCAGGGGGTTCTGCCTTGATACATCAACTTTTTCCCTCCGTGCCGTGCTGCAGTAGTTTGCTTGACTCAGCTCATACCTGTAAGGGCTGGTTTACCTGGAACCCACCCAGTGGGATTGTTCACCCTGCTGGCAGACGCGTGGGGGAAATGGTATTTTTATTGGAGTTAAAATAACGCTCTTCATCACACAAACCCTCCTTATCCCTTCCATCCCCCCCATTCCCCAACTCCTTCCTTCTGGGACTGAGGAAAAACCTCCAGAGGGTATTCAGGGAGAGCTGTGATCAATCACAGGGCTGCCACAGGTAAGCGGTTTCTGTTTTGTGTTTCTGGGAATGCAAATGTTGGGGGACGCAATGACAAACCTCTCTGGGTTTTGCCAAAGTCAGCAATTAGGAGAAGCTGAGAACTGAAAGGAGCATTAAAAGCATTCAGGGGAAAAAAACAAACCAAACCCAAACCAGCCTTCCAGATGTTCCCCCACGTTCTTGGTTGTTGTATTAGTTGGGTTTGCTCTGGGTTTTACATGTTCCTTAGCACAGAGGGCACTCACATAGGACTCTCCTGAAGTGATGTGATAGACAGATCTTTTATTGTCTGAAGGTCAGGGGAAGGCTTCTCTGGCTTTTTTTTGTGATAAATGTGAATATGAAGCTGGTTTTATTTTCGGAGCTGAGCTTCTCAGTAGTTGTTGGCACTTAATTTCTCAGCTTTTGTCGCTGATATTATTGTTGTTGCTAACCAAAGCTGCTTGCATTTGCTCTATGCAAAAGAGCTAAATATTCTTTGGGCTCTGATGGTCTTTTGTCGACTAGAGATTTAATGAAGTAACTGTGGGTTTGTTAAGGTCTCTGCTAGTGGGATTATAGTTTTCCCTTGATTAAAAAGCAGCTACAGCTGAACCGAATTGCTTTCAGAGCAAAGGGACAAGGGATCCTGGAAAACCCACAGTGGGTTAAGCACTCTTTGTGCTTACACCAGTGCAGCTGAGGGGAGAATCTGGTGAATGCTCTGCAAAGCATTGAGTGTTTTCTTTCCCCACTGATCCTGATTGCCGGACTAAGTGCAGCAGCAGTGGGTACTTTACACTATCAGTGTGGTTCATTTACCCTTAAAAGCAAACAAAGCCATTTGTTTAAAAACATGCTTTCCTAGATTAATCAAATTGTCCTAAAGCTCAGTTGCATCGATATCTTCTGCTGTTTTGCTGGGGTTTTGGTGTTTTTTTGGGACCTTGTACTCAGAACGTTAGCACAGTGAGAAGGGAACGTTGCTTTCCTCCCTTCTAACGCTCACGTGTGTGCATGGATGCTTAGGAGTGTGTATCTCCAGCTACTACACCTTTCCACAAACCAGCAGGCGTGTGTTTGAGGACTTTGCTTGATTTTTCATGTTGGATTATTTAGCTTCAAGTCCTTAGGTACTCAGGATATGTCTTTTAATGGGAGATAATGTGGTAACCCTAGAGAGGTGAAGATAAGAGCAGGGCAGCTTCCAGAGCATCTCATCACCCATTTTCTCTCCTTCCTTCTGTATGTAAGGGTTTCATTTCACATCAAATCATGTTTCTGGCCATCATTCTAAAAGTCTGTAATACTGGGACAGCCTTACACTGTCCCACCAGCCTGCACTGCTATGGGCTTCTTTCAGAATATGAAGAAATTGTGGTCCTAGCTACATTGGCTGGCTGGCTGACACATCCTCACAGTTACAGTCTAAAGAACACCCAGAAAGGTACCACCTAGTACTTTTTATAAGAGAAATGCTCATAACCCTGCAGTGTAGACACCCCACCCTCCTGGTCAAACCTCTCTATGGTTTATCCATGGTCCTGTGGCCTGAAACTAGATGCAAAAAGCACTATATGGGTCCTGTGACCCCAGCTATTGTTTTCTTTGTTGAAACTATGCGCAAAGATCAGGATTGTCCCTGCCCATGGCAGAAGGGTTGGAACTAGATGATATTTAAGGTCCTTTCCAACCCAAACCATTCTATGATTCAGTGCTTACAGCATAGGCAAGCCAGTGAGATATATTTAGTTAATGCTGAAATATCCTCCAAATGCAGTTAGGAGCCAGGGATTCTAGTCATGGTGTTACACTGCATTCTCATTGTACTGCTGCCCTGGCTGGACTGGAGAAGGAAAATTCATGCTGACATACAATGAAATATTTCAAAGGCCACTAATTAATCTAGCAGAAGTCATGACTACAGGACAGTTGAACTTCATGGTCTTAAAGGTTTCTTTCCAAACTACACAGTTTTATGATTCTACAGCAGAGAAGTCTGTGAAAACAAAGGAGAAGTTGGAGGCAGGTGCTGAGTTGTATAGTATCATGGACGAGAGGTCACATCATTCAGAGAGACCAGTGAAGGAATTTGGTCATGCAGATGGGCTCACGGAATTGTCAGGGTAAAAGGAGTGGATGTGGATGCAGCATTCTGGTGAGAATAAGAACTGGGAAGTTCAAAGAGAAGCAGGAGATTGCAGAGATGGAGATGGGAGATGCTTTAGCCTTTGGAAGGAATGGATGTATTTAATACTAGTTTATTTGGAAAAAAGAAGGGTGTCTGGTGCACAAGACTGAGAGTTCGTGTCAGAGAACAGCAGAAATGGTGTTGGAAATGAAAATACAGTGAAAACTGTATGTGGGGGATAAAGAATGAGGTGTGTGGTTTCATCCTGTGCTGGTTGAGGACTATCCCAGGAAGGCAATCAGGCAGGGCAGACTGAAGCAAGACAGAGAGGTCAAGTGTAGGAAGGTTTGAGTCACCTCCAGGAATAAAGGAGTAATCAGGGCTGAGCTCTGAGTGCTCAGAGGAGGGCTGTGATAGACAAGATGGGCGGAGCAGGATGGTGAGGAGTTACAGAAGTCCTAAGAAAAGACAGAGGAAAACAAAGGAGACATCGTGGAGGGAGGTATTTCACAAGGGCCAGAAGCATCAAAATACATTGACAGGATCAAAATTAATTCTGAACATAACCATGGGGAAGTGATCAAGCTCGTAAAGCAGAAGGAGCTGGACCCACAAGACACTGAGGTGTACTGCCAACTGTGGGACACTCAATGCCTGATTAGGTACACTTCTCAAGCAAATGCTTTCAGTGGCCTCTTGGAGAGCTGTGGTGGAGCTGGGTGGTAGTACATGGCATGACTGATGAGCAAGGAGACAGTGGGTACAGGAACAAATACAAGGAGAAGAAATTTTCCTGGGGTTTATTTAAGGTGTTCATCCACTGAAGGCTGACTGCAGAAGCCTAATCCTGAGTCTGGAACATGTTTTAGAGACACATCTAGAAAACAACAAGTTTCTCCAGTTCAGTGTGGACAGCAAGAACTGTAGGGGCATCAGAGGTACCCAGAAGTGACCTGCCAAAGTTCCTTGTCTGTGAACTGGAGGTAATGGGATTTCTTTTCACTTTCCTGTTGGTCTGAGTCCAAAAGGCTCATAGTCCTAAAAGGAACACAGGTCATTTGGGAAAAGGGTTGTCTCTTGCCATTGGCATTCCCAGAGCCAGGTATTGTGGGGCTCTAGGCATTTGGGACCCCTAGGTACAAGTGTAGAGGAAATATCATTGATAATGAGCATGCCCACCAGGTTTCATTCAGAGCACTGCTAGTGCATGCTCTTGTACTTCAGTGGTTTGCTGTTTAGGCAGAAATGGTTCACTGTCTCATGTAGGCATGAAAATCAGCGTGGACTGATTCCTACTGTTGCCATAGGAATTCCAACACTAGTTTTTCTGCTGCTGTCCTTCTTCTGGAGCTTCCAGATAAATATCGCTCCTAAATGGAAAGAGGGATCTACGTGGGGTTGTGTGTGTGATTCCCACCTGGAAATGAAGACTGTTGGTTGGAGTTTTTTCAGCTGAGAACTTTCAGACCATTTATGTTATCATCTCTTAAATCTCTGAGATGATTGGTTTGCTTCCCATAAAAGTAATTGTTAAATAGCTATGTCCTGGACAAGCCCTACGCCCTGCATGAGCTGGGTATAAAAATAAGTTTCTCCCCACCAATTCTCACGTTATTTCAAATAGTGACTGCTCTTCCTTTACCATCTCTCAAGTCAGCACAGCGTGTGGCTCTGAGCCATTGCAGTCACTTACAATTGGACCCATTTAAACAGCCTAAAATATTTCGGAGGAACAAAATAGAAGCAGGCAGAATGGACAAGTAGGTGAAAGAAATCGGCATCCCTGGTCCTGCTGTGCTGCACGAGAAGCTGAAAAACATGTTTGAGGTTTCAGCAGCCGATATAATTATGCAGCATGTGTCTTTATTCTCTGAGGGATAGTTACCTTAAAGGAAGAGGTGGGGTAGGGAAGAAGGTCTAGGCTTTCATTACAGAGTGAAAGATGTATCCTTGATGGCCCAGATCATAACATGAAATGAGTTTATTTCTGTCAGTTGAACTCTGTGGTGTTTAATTTGGGTGAATACGGTGCAGTGTCAAAGAAGGTTGATGGGGTCAGGTAAAGATGCTCCACATCCCTGCTGGGGTGGGACACTTCGCCTCAATCAGCACTGGGAAGATAGGAGGTTTCAGCATCTTGCAGGCAGAGATAAATGTGCCCTTCTAGGAAGAAGCTGTGATTGCTACTCATGGTAACTTCCAGATGGCAAAATCCCAAGGCAGGACACAATTTGTACTGTAGGAAAAATATAGATACTAGGTGAAACCTTTGATAAATTAGATGGTGGGGGTGGGAATGGTGTACACAAGATTGGATAGAGCTTATACAAGCTTGTTTTCCAGTGAAAATTCCCATATCCCTATCTGAGAATTGTTTCTGGGAATTCTGTCTCATTGATTTGATGAGTTTTAGGAACAAAACCCAACAAAAATGATGGAATTAGTCACAAACAGCTCAGCTCCATCTCATTTTTATTACACTATGTTGAGAGAAAGACACTGATAAGTGGACACCTCAGTTCTTCAGGTCTTTAGAGAGTGGGAGGTTGGCCTGTTTCTGTCCTGTCTCTTCTCATTGATTTTTTTTCCTTTCCAATGCCATAACTCGGTTGTCATCTTTTGACAGTGTCTGA
Organism: Upupa epops; assembly: GCA_013397515.1. Taxonomy (NCBI): domain Eukaryota; kingdom Metazoa; phylum Chordata; class Aves; order Bucerotiformes; family Upupidae; genus Upupa; species Upupa epops. The sequence goes on along the minus strand of VZRI01005834.1, from coordinate 3,592 downwards.
CCATCCTGATCTCTTCTCTGAGATCCAAGTTTCAAATCTCAGGGCTCAATGAGCACTTGAAAATGCAGAGATTGGGGCGATACTGAACTGTGATGAAAAAATCAGTTCCTTGTGGGAAATTGAAAAAGCACGTAAGATGCTGTTGAGCGTGATGAAAGCAACATATTTTTTATTGTCATCCCGTTGTCCCATGCTATGCGTCAATCCATGTGCCATTGGTTTCCTTTTCTGTATCTTTTCTGAGTACTTCCCTTATTTACTTCTCTTTTTGTTTGACTTTTTCTTTCTGTTTGCAACCACTACTGCTTTGTGCTGCTGTAATCTCTTCTCACTCTGTTTAGAAACAAGATTTCATATCATATATCATATCAGTAAAAGCAGCGGAGTTCATTTATGGGCTCCTTGATTGATGAGCAAATCTTTTCCTTTGAGTACACTGTTGTACGTAGAACATTATCTTTCATTGCTGCTACCTCAGCAGAAGAGGTAGATGTTCTACATCAAATTTTGTATTGTAAGCTTTTATTTCTCCATCCATTTCAGTGGTTGATAGTAAATGTAGAGCAATTCCTCTGTATCTCCAAAGATCATCTTCTCTGTAATCAGTCAATATTGGCTTCCTGATGTTGTCACCTTATTCAGCCCCCGTGACCCAGGACATTATGTCAGGAGTACAGTGTACATGCTTGTAGCACTATCTTGTTAATTATCTGACAGACTGTTTAAGATTAATTGGGTGTGTTTGTAGCCTGGTCTCATGCATCTTCCCAAATCCATTAGCCAAAATCCAGAATCGTAGCACTGGGGCAACTGAGGGGCAGCACCAGTGTGTACAGTGGTTAGCCCAGCTCTGGACGGGTGTTAAAATCACTGTCTCAATGTCATAGTGATGTTTGGTCATTATCTAGGTGGATGCAGCGAAGCTGCAAAGGGGTGAAGTTGGGTCATTCTTGGTGGCCCTTTTCCTTTGTGCCTGTTTTGCATACTTCTCAGAAAATAATTATGTTCTTGCCCTCCCTGTGAGCTGGAAAACTGTCCTCTTGCCAGTTTTTGGCTCTTGTGAAGTGACACAGATCTCCAACTGGTCTGTTGCTTTTTGTCTCCTTGTCTCGGGAAGAATTTGGCAGAGAAGAATAAGGTAATGCTTGATTTTACCACTGTTATCTCTCCCTGTATTTCCTGGCTTTGGGTCCAGCTGAATGAGGATAAGGCAGATCTAACAGAGCCTCTGCCTTTGGATGAGGCTCTTAGATTCAAAAGAAGCTGAATTCTTTCTGTTGTTCTGAAAAACAATGAACACACAGTATAATTTAAACCAAAGCTAAAACCAGTCATTATAAAACCACCTGCTTTAGCTTCTCTGGAACCATTAGATGTATCGCTCTGGCTTGTGCATGCTGGCCCCAAGATCTTTGTTTGTGTAACTGGAATCGCTGCTGTACCCTGTTCCTTGTCCCTTTCAAGGAAGGGCATTCAGTCTCAGTGCCTTACTTGACCCTGTGAAGCCAAAGGGTTCCAATTTAACGTGTGTGACCTCTTGTGCATCTGTTGTTTGGGACGTCTTGGGAAAGACACCCCAAACATTAAGTGGGTGTGCAACCCATCTTCTCTTTTCTGTCCTCCTGCCCTACTCTATGCAGCCCAGGACTAGATTAACAAGCTCAGTGCTGCAGTTCAGCAGACACTCTCCCCTACCACTACTTAAGCAAAGGATCCTGCCCCCTCTCATCTCTTCTATGACATTTTTCAGGCCATTACCCTAATAGCTTTGTGCAATAGGAGTGCGGGGAATAAAATTAAAATGGATCCAGTTATTTAATTTATCTTGGGAGAATTTGGTAGCAGCAAATGATTTTTATTTCACCTTGCCTCGTAAGAGAAGCTGATAATCTGTTTGGAGGGAAAAAACCCACAAGAGTAATGGTATTTTAAATCTTTCCTTGTAAAGGTCTGAAAGGAAAGAAGTGTGATGATGGTAACATGGAGAACACCAGGTCATTTCAGGAAAGGAGTGTCTAAGATTGGTTAGAAACGTTGATAATATGTTCTTTACCTTCAGCAAAGGAATCAGGGCTGCACAAGTACCACTGTCCTGAGTGTTAGTTATCCTTTTCACCCAGATTCAGAACAACAGATGGAGATGTTGGTAAGCAGACTTGAATTATTTGGGACCTTAAGCTAAATGATTAGATACTCATTAACTAGAGCCTGACAAATATGCCAGGCCTGGAAATGCCACTGTGGTCTGCTGTGTCCACAGTCCACATATTAGCTACCTCCTCTGAAGTATTTGTGATCCTTAAACTCGTGTCCATGTGGACACTGTGGCCCCTAATGACAGCAGTCCCTGTCATAAGGATTATGGCAATGGTTTTATTGCTCCTTACCCATCCATTGGGTGCAGCTGCCTTGGCTTTTCCAACATTCAGATACTATCTGACACAGCATGTGCACAGCTCCAATGCTTGGCTTGACTTTTCAACTGTTCTTTTAGTAAATAAATAAGTAAAATCATTAGAAATGTTATTTCTTCTGCATCAGCTGAAATTCAGCTGATATCAAGAGTCTGTGTGTTATGCTGCTATTGAGCTTTATAGCATCTTATCTTTCTCATTTGACTTTCCAATCTGCTTAAAACGTCAATGCTGCTAAAAACTCAGAGGCACAGCTGAACCACCAGCAGTGCAAGCGCACAGACATGAAGATGGATGGATGGATGGATGGATGGATGGATGGATGGATGGATGGATGGATGGATGGATGAAGCTGTTTGGACTAGAAGTTGAACCAATACTGAAAGACCCTTTTCCTCTCCTCTTCCCAGCAGCAAAGCAGGACACTCTCCTCATGCTAGCCCAGTGGCTTTATTGAATAAATAGCCTCACAGCTACAGGCTCTGGTTCTCGTGAGGGATTTTAACTACCCTGATATTTGCTAGAAGACCTACTCAGCCAGCCATCCCCAGCTCAGGAGGTGCCTCCAGTGCATTGGTGACAATTTCCTGATGCAAATGGTGGAGGAGCCCACTAGGAGAGGAGCGCTGCTGGATCTTGTACTCACCAACAAGGAGGGTCTGGTTGAAGCAGTGAAGGTTGAGGGAAGCCTTGGCTGCAGTGACCGTGAGATGGTGGAGTTCAGGGTCTAATGTGGTAGGAACAGAATACCTAGCAGAATCACAACCCTGGACCCCAGGAGGGCCAGTTTGGCTG
>VZRI01005832.1:101007-222699 GCA_013397515.1 Upupa epops | reverse complement strand
GCTGCCTGGGAGGTTTGTGGAGTCTCCTTCTCTGGAGACATTTGAAACCTGCATGGATTTGGTCTGGGTGATCCTGCTGTGGCAGGGGGATTGGACTGGATGATCTTTCGAGGTCCCTTCCAATTCCTGATGATTCCATGATTCTATACATATGTAAAAAAAATTAAAAGGAGAGGAGAGGAGATAAAGGAAGGGAAAAGAAAGAAGAGAAAGGAAGAAAAAGGAGGGGGGAAGGAGGTTGTAGATGGTTAAGTGATCATACCTGTATGACTCACATAAACCATTGTTTTCAAATTGTCTTAATAGCCTTCAAGAACTTGAGCAGGATGCATCTATGGACAACAGAGATCTTTTTTGTGGATCTCTGAGCTGGTGCCACACCACACCATGGTTATGTCGTCTCACCTGAATTACAACAGACACAAGTTTTCAAAGATCTCATCTCCAGAAGGAATTGTCTCCTTGGCTGAAGACACATGGTTGTAGAAAAAAATCAATTACCAGCACAAGCCTTTTTTACCCATAGAATTTTCTTCTGCTCAGATCTCTGCAGAGATCTAGTACTGGTTCTATTTACGGATTTTCATTTTCTTAACAAACTCCACATGATTGTAAATCCCCTTCCATAATCCCAGGCAAAAATCAGTTCCATCTACTTGTTTGCTCTTTCCTCTTAAATGTCTATCAAATTTGCCCTGCTGCTGTTGCAGGGTCATCAGGTAGCCTGGTTTGTTGAGTGAGATTAGAAAAACATTCTTTAAGGGAAACTACTTTGGGTCTCTCCACAATATTAATTAGCATGGGGCCTACAAAATCCCACTTGTGAAAGAGAAACATGGGCTGAATTATCTGGAAACAAACCCAGAAATTTATTTCAGAACTAGGAAAACATTTAGTGAAGTTGGAAAAGGGAGGAAGATCTAGGCACCTTTCCTGATTTGGTAGCACCCACTCAGTAGTTCAGTGCTGCAGCTTGGTCACTGTACTTAATGTTTAATCCAAAATTTAATCACATTCCTTAGGTGTTACTTAGGATGAGGTTTTCTTCTTGCTTTTCTAAAGCTTCCAGAACTATTTGACTCATATAAAACCGAAAAATTGCTTTTCTAGACCTCATTTTTGACACTGTGTATGGCCAGTTTGTATAAAAGTAGTTATGGTCGCCCATTGTTACAGTTTTAAAGGGTTTATTCTCTTTTATCTCCATTTCTGTTTCTTTTCTCCTGATACAGAAGAAAGATTTTATAATCCTATTAGCTCTTGTACTGACATTTGACATCTTTGTCTTTGATGTTGTCGGTGAATGAGGACAGGATCTGTCCAGTATATAGCTCCAGTTCAGCCTCAGAATTGAAAAATGTGTTTTTAAAGAGTTTTGGATTTTTTTATGGTTGGTATCTACTGTCATGTTGTCTGACAATAGAAGAATGAAGAAACTTAGGCCTGCATGCAGCATGAGATGAGTTGCTCTGCAAGAATGGACAAGCTTGTCAGTGCTTTCTAAATACGAATTATTCTGTGTCATCATCCCAATCCTTATCTGTTAGAGTACTGCCTGCTCCCCAGATCCACATTTGAGACAGAGCCTCTCTCACACGTAATTTTCTCATTTGCACATAGCAGAGTAAGTCAATCTTATTTCTTCTGATGTGGGACAGACAGCTTTATTTCAGAAATACCTCTCATACTTGGGTATTCTTCACACTGAAGATGCTCTTTCCTTTTAGTTGTTGTCATACAGGAGGACCAGAGACAGTTGAGCTGATTGGACTGCCTCTGTTGTCATGTTCTAGTGAAACTTTGCAGGAAGGTTACTGCCTGTCAGAGATTTCTCTGAGGTGCCTGTTTTACAGATCACACAGAAGGTTCAGGAAAACTCACACCTAGATGGTTTTCTGAGACGTGACACCATGCACTGAGCAGCTACTGTAGCCTATGGCAGCCTAAGTACCCAAGGATACAGATCTGCTTGCAAAAAACCAATAAGTTAACAAATATATTCAAAATCAAATAATTTTTGAATTATTTGAAGGGGGCTACAGGAAAGCTTGGGAGGGGCTGTTTCCAAGGGCTAGTAGTGGTAGGAGCAGGGGGAATGGTTTCAAGCTGAAAGAGGGGAGGTTTAGACTGGAAGTCAGGAGGAAGTTTTTACAATGATGGTGCTGAGACACTGGACCAGGTTGCCCAGGGAGGTTGTGGCTGCCCCCTCCCTGGAAGTGTTCAGGGCCAGATTGGCTGGGGCCTTGAGCACACTGGTCTAGTGGGGGGTGTCCCTGCTCATGGCAGGGGGGTTGGAACTGGATGATCGTGAAGGTCCTTTCCAACCTGAACCATTCTATGAATCTATGAAGAGGAGAGTTTTTTCCTCTTTACCAGTTTCTGTCTGCACATTTCCATGCAAAGGAAATAAAGACCAAAGAGAATCACAGACCACTCCAGCTTGCCCTAGCTCTGAGCTTCTACCTATACATATATTCTGCCTATAGCTTCTACCTATGCTTCTTTCTTCATAGATGTTTGGGTCTGTTTTAAACAGTCTTTACAAGGTCTGTATTTCTATGCTGTGCATGCAATTGATGTAAGCACTGTTTGCTCAGTATGAGCCATCGATTATCTACTGATTTACCTCTCAGAATCAGAGTATTTTTTAGCCAACAACTTTTCCACATTATTCAAACTGACCTTTGTTCATATTTTTCTTCATTTCTCTTTCTAGAAATGGGAAGGTGAAAAAGCCCATTTGGTTTATTAAAACTGCAAATGAGGTGAGTTTATGAAAGAACTGAGAAGACAAAAAGGAAAACTATTTCTTCTTGCTTGCTTGCTTCTTTTTTCTTTTTAATTAATATTCTGCTTTCAATGAAGAAAGGATCCTAAGTCTCCATGAGAGAAAAGCTGCTGAGACAGAGGTTTACAAATGTAGAAAGGGCAATTATTTGTGTGTAACTTTGGCCAAAATCTCTCCATCAAAATAGCAAAGGAAAACTGGCTATCCACTAGGGAATGACAGATAAGCAGCTACACAGGCTATAACAATGAGAAAATACTATTCAGAATGTTTTTGTCATAGATGGGTGATTTCTTACAGAATCACAGAATGGTTCAGGTTGGAAGGGACCTCAGAAATCATCTAATTCCAACCTCCTGCCATGGGCAGGTCCACCTCCTACTGGACCAGGTTCTTCAAAGCCCCATCCAACCTACCCTTCAGCTTTTCCAGGATGGGGACAGCCAAAGTCTCTCTGGAAATCTATTTCAGTGTCTCACTACCCTCAAAGTGAAGAACTTCTTCCTTACATCTAATCTAAAGGTACCATCTTTATGTTTAAAGCTTTTACCTCTTTTTCTAAGTTGATGGTAAGTTTTTAGTGAATTTTAATATATTCCTGCTTTTCCAAATCTTCCAAGTAATGCATTTAATGGCACAGATGGTATTAAATTCCTCTGCTTGATATATCTCATGACATTTATATCTAAAATTTTGATGCATAAAAACCTCTATATGGGAAGAGTTTGCATACTTATTCCATTTGTCTTAACAAAACAAACTGGAGAAAGAGATAACCATATTTCAAAGGTAAAATAATGAATGAATCAGCTGAATTGTTGATGGTCATTCCATCCTTTGAAAGAATATGGATTGTGGAGCAGAGAAATGTTGTCAAGAAGGCAATCAGTCAAAGAATTGACCTGTCAAATACTTCACATTGAATTATTCACTGTGATTTAACATTTAATTAGCAGATTAACACAGTTGTTAGGTAGGAATCCATTACTCGTTCTCTACCACATCTCTTCACTCAGTTAAAATCTGTGTTGAGAGGAAGCTGGAGCCATCAATGTTTATTAGTTCATGACTGGTGCTCAAAACACTGACTGCAGAAATAAAGCTGTGGATTTGAAAAGCAGCTGCCGACATAGCTCTGGCCCTCACTGATTGTTTGGCTTTTGGCTCCATGTTTCTGTTCTTTATCTGCTGTTGGATGGTGTATTTTAAAAAGAGGAACTAGCATTTAGAAACAGAACAGCCCAGCAATCTGTTTGTTTTACGGTGAATCCCTTTGATAGTTATCACTGAGCAAGCCAGTCAGGTGTATTGGCTGTAAATAAAGACACATTGGCACGGTGAGATGCTGCTGTGGTTGGGATTCCTGGATCACTGGAATCTGCTTTTACCTTGTCACTGAAGCCTTGCTTCTGTCAATTTGGATTGCTGTCTGCTGCAAATGAATTCCATTTCATCCAGAACGATTTTAACCAGCAGATCTAATCTGAAAAGTCACAGTTTGAACTTCAGACCATTTGCTTCTGAATTGCCACTGAAATGACACATGCTCATTCCAAACAGAGAAAAGAAAATATTTAAAAGCTTGGAAAATATCAAGCCTCAGGCTACTTGTCCTTTATGAATCTAGCAGTGAAAGTAAAAGACTTTAGGGGATAGTTCTTTCAGCTTTTTCTGCAGACTGACAGTTAAAAGGGAAATAAACTGGAAATAGACTCGCAACATCTGGAACCTGGTCTGTGATGAGTTCCAAAGAGGCTCCATATTTAGGCTAGTTATGATGAAAGCTTACAGTTATCAGGTGACGATTCAGCTCAGCAATAGTTATGACCTCTCCCTTTTATTCCTCATGCACAGTCTTCTTGCAAAGGTAGTATCGATATTGAGGTGTATTTGTGTGCATTTCAAACCACTGAATTCTTCTTTACATTTCATTTGGCAAATAGTTATGAAATCACCTGGATTGTATCCTGGATGATCAAGTGGCTGAGCCTTATAAGGGCTATTTTGTTTGACATTGACTCAATGCAGACAAAATAGAAGTTGGTCTGGACTTGATGCTGTCTTGAGCAAGCTTTAGTGTCTTGGTCTCATTCATCTGTAAATCACAGGCATTGAATCCATCTGAGGAACAGTTAAGGTGGAAATGACAGTTCCTTAACCCTAATAAATTATAGTCATGAAACCAGACAAAACTATCACAAACGCTTAGACAAGTTGAAGCCTTTCCCATTTCAGACTGTGTCAGTTAAAATTAGAATATTTTCACATAGAATATGTCTCTGCCAGGGCCATGAGAGCACTTGTAGAGCTGAAGTGACTCTGCTTCTCCTTAGTCCTCTCATTTGCATTTCCTGCATTGACCTTGGAGTCAAATTCCTCCAATCATAGGGTTGGAAAGCACCTCCAAAGGGCATCAAGTGCAACACCCCCTACAAAACCCAGGGTCATCACTCACTAGACCAGATTACCCAGAGTCCCATTAAGTCTGACCTTGAATGGCTCCAGGGATGGAGCTTCCTCCACTACCTCTCAAGGTAACCTGTTCCAGGGATCCACCGCTCTCATCTTAAACAAACTTTTCCTGATGCTTAAGCTAAATCTACCATAAAAACCTAATCTAAAGTCTAGCCTAAAAAGTTGGTACCTTGCTTTTGCCAGAAGACCACTAGATGGTAGGAACTGCTGCTGTTGTCATGCTGCCCTGCTTGTCTTGCTCTGCTGCCCTGGGACTGTGCCCCACTGAGTGAAGGCTTGACCCTTTTGTGTGGAAGAGAGGTAGGTTGGCATAAATTGACCTGGGATTTTGCAGAGGGCTATTCTACCTGACCTTCTTCACACTCAGAGTGCTGTTTCCAAATACTTTAGTGGTAGACATACCAATTCTATTAGAAATGTAGGGTGTGTGGTATTAATTTTTATTAATTATTAATAAATTTATAGTTCTAATTATTTTGTTAATTTTTATGAAAACTCTAACAATCAGGTTTTAGCATGGGTGCAGTGACCATGGCAGTTGCCACTGCATTGGGACAGCAGCTGTCAATAATTGGTGTGCATTTTACAGTAACAGCAATAATATTTTGTATAAACATCAGAAGTGTTGTTGCCTGCACTGTTTAGGCTTTGAGTCACTGTCAAATATGCTCCCAGTTACCAGATCGTCTGTTTGTCCTGGCAAAGACTGTTTGGCTGGGAAACTAAACAAATCCTGCGTTTGTGTTTTGAAAAACATCTCAAGACCCAAGTCAGTTTAGTTTACTGTCCCAGAGTAAATGCTTCCATGTTAAACAATGCTAATAATATTTTGTGTGTGTGTGAAATATCTCAAATTTATCTAATTTTACAGTCATACAGCTAAGCTTTACCCATTACAAAGTAGAATTAACAAATACAAGCTTGTGAAATGTTTTCCTTTCCTCTCCCTGGACATTAAATATCAGGGACCATCTTGTAATTGATAGAACAAAACCGATAATAGAAAAAAAATAAACAAATAGAATCATAAAATCATTCAGTCTGGAAAAGACCCTTGAGATCATCAAGTCCAGCTAATAACCCTACTCTACCAAGGTCATCACTAGATCAGATCTCTAAAGCACCATATCCAAATGATCTTTAAGCACATCCTGAGATGCTGACTTAACCCCCTTCCTGGGAACAAACAGAACAAACAGAATGAGATTACAAAATGAATAGGTAGAACAAAGTGACCAGTGCACAACACTCAAGCTGATCAAATGATGCAATAATGGTCAAATAATGTGGCCTATGGTCACAGAAGCACTATCAGGGAGACAGATGTTATCATGTAGTGCTTCATCTTCTGTAGGGTAAGCTGCTTAGATGATGATGGGTGTGTTGCATGTTGTCAGCAGTTGTGTCTGCACATTGTTCCAATGCATGATGAAGAAAAGCAGCTGTAGCACATTTTCAGCACATCAGTCTCTGATGGGAGCTTTGTCTCTTTAAGGCAGTGGCATTCACAGAATCACAGAATTATTGAGAACTCCCCATCCATGGTGGTGTTCAAAAGTTGAGTAGATGTGGCACTTTGAGACATGGTTTAGTGGTCATGGAGGTGCTGTGTTGAAGGTTGGACTTGATCATCTTGGGGGTCCTTCACAACCCTAACGATTCTGTGATTCTGTGAACTAAGTATGAGTGATAAAAGCGAGTGCAGCTTGCTGTGCATTAAGCTCAGTTGCTTTTCAAATTCTTTGAAGGCTTTGTATTTCCTAAGCACTTTACTATGTAGTCAGATTTGTTTTAGAGTAGACAAACTTGCTACAGATCTACTGTAGCTGAACAAATATAAGGAAATGGAAGTTTCACAAGTGAACAATTCTAGTCCTCTGCTCCCTGTGTCCCACTTTAATTTAGCACTTACTCACAGGCCAGCAGGTGTGCAGAAAGGGATGGTGTTTCAGATTTGGGAAGATAACAAGATCCTCCTTTCTTTCTGAATAGCAAATACAAGGAACATGAAAGCTTCCTAAATTGAAGCCCCTACTCTTATTCCTCTGAACAGAGCAGGAAATACTGGCTGTAAAATGAATCATACTATAATTATTAGTCTTGTCCATCATAGACCAAAGAGACTTCATTCTCTATATTGCATTTCCAGGAGCACATTGTGAAACTGTGCTCACATGAGGATTGTGTGTAGATTCTGTAGATTCAGAGCAGGTGAAGCCTATTTTGTGTAGCTCTGGCAGAATGAATGAGGGTGAAGAGGTGCTCTGAACAGCTGAAGCTCAGATATATGGGTAGATAGGGATGAGTTCCATCTCTGCTTGCCCTAGAGAGAGTCAAAGTACCATCTATCCAGAAGTAGTCCAACTCAACTTTAAGAAACATTTTTTGCTGTTTGTGTTGTGGAAAAGATGTTCTCTTAAAATCTGGTAGCTGCAGCGATTACTACTGAGCTCACAAAAAACATCTGTGCCAGTACATCAAGCAAACTACTAAATATTTTAAGATATTGAAGAACAAGAAATACAGTTTTCTCCTGGCCAATTAAACTCTGGACCAGTGACAGGGAATGAGGCTGTCATGTCCACTAAAGTCTGCTTTCTACTGCTTTAGATGATGTGGGGGCCAAACAAACGCCAAATACACCTCACTTCCCCTAACTGCTACTGTCTTGCCTGACCACAGATGGAAGGCCCTTGTGGGAACTGATAGAAAACTGGTGGGTAAGTTTACTGTTTCTGGCTGGAGCAGGACACTAAAATTTTCAGATGCTGATTGAAGGGAAGAAAAGAGCTTAAACGAGCTGTGAGCAGCTGCACAAGGAGGAGATGATGGCTGACTTAGAGGGACACACAGTCTACCTGAAGCAAAACAGTCACATCAACCCTGACCTAACCTAGAGATGGAAGCATTAGGGTGAAGCTGAATTTACTGCAGCTCAGACAGAAAAATGAAAGCTGAGGTAAGTCTCTTTTGTTTTTTTTAAAGCCTTTTTGTCTGTGTTTGAGTGAATGATGTTTTGTTTTAGAGAAGGTTTCTTGGGGTCACTTCAGTTCATCGGCTGTCATAGGCTCTTGAAAGTAAAGGTTTATTGACAATAAACATAGTTGGGTCTGTCAGTTGAACATGAGACCTAAATAAGATCTTGCCACCAGAGTTTCCAGTGTGAGAGTGGTGGGACCATGTGGCTCTACCCATAGAAAGTTGAAGGTAAGAAATGTCTTGTCAGGAATGTGTGCTTCAGAGGCATGAAAAGACACTTCAGTGTAGGTAATCCATAGCTGCAACTAATATTACAATTCTCTGAGATTAAGAAAACAGAATATTCTCTACTGGAAATCCTGTCTATAATGTAAGCAATCTAAAGAACAAATGTTTGCTTTTAAATGTGCAAAATTCTATTATCTTTGGCTTCCTACCAACAGTTGATGTGCACAGCAAATGATCCAGCTCTAGCACATCTCAGCTCAGTGCTTAAAATGGAATATTTGGTAGCTATGTTGCTGTTTGAGATTGTTTTGGGGAATAGCTGGCATCATTTAAAAATATTTGAAGGCGTTGTGCCTTAGTCTTAAAAAATGAATGTTTTACTTTATTTAAGGATATTATTTTCCTTGCAATATTCTTTGAAGTATGACTTGTGAACACCTAATAGCTGGTATTGATTACCTGTTTCAAATCAATGGAACACTCTTGAAATGAGACATCATCAAACTGCACTTGGTACAGTTGGGTTAATGATTGGACTGATGATCTCAAAGGTCTTTTCCAGCCTGAATGATTCCATGAGTCTAAGCTATGGGGTGATACTGTGTCTTGATGCAGTTAGTATGACTGAGCTGCACTCTGCTAGGCATCACAAGATTCCTGGTTGAACACAGATGGTGAACTGAATTGGAAGCTGACTTTTCTGTTAACAATAAAGTTTAACTAGTATTTAATACAGAATCTTGAAAAATTGTCTGAATAATATTTTTGTGTTTTTTCCATAAAATAATGTGGATTTTGTTATAAATTAGCCACTACAAAACATTTAGAGGTAGAACTTCTGGTATTTTGGTTTCTCAAGGTCCACAACTACTATCTATCTATCTATCTATCTATCTATCTATCTATCTATCTATCTATCTATCTATCTAAATGTCAAAACATAAAGGAATTTCCTTTGCTATGCTAATGTAGGATGATCAAAACTCTATAAACAAAATTCCTAAACCAAAATACATATTTAACATTTGCCCCTCATTCCTGTGTTGATTAGATTTCTAAAGCCAGAAAGTATAATTAACCTGACCTAGTGATTAACAAGGCCACGCAGTGCCACCTGCTAATGATGACACAATTTTCAATAAGCTTTCAGAAAACATTACTACAAAGGACTTTGAAGAGGCACTTATTTTACCATTAATCAAAAAGGATTGTCTTTGGGTATTCCTGAGTGGCAAAGTTTTGGAAAATTAGAAGAAAAATAGGTAATTTCCATTCTGAATACAAAGTCCCTGGGTTTTCTTATCTTCCCTTTTGATTTCATGTACATTGCAGCATGTATCAGCAAAAATTTACCCATTGAAATAGAAAATATTTAAATAAACTTGATAGAAGACCTGTGTTAATTTTAAAATAAAATAGATTTTTCTAAACTCCAAAGTGGAATAGGTGGAACACACATAAGAGAGACATATTAGCTTTGGGTACCACTGAAGAGAGCAATTTAGAATACAAATGCTGATCTAATTTCATTTGGAAAAATGCAAATAACTGCACAGATTTGCTTCTGAAAAGATTTAGGACGAGCAGGGAAATTTAGGTGTGTTAAGGTAAAGGGAACGAATGCTCTGATTTTATTAAGAACTAGCAACCCCTCTTCTTGCTGTTGCCGTTTTCAGAGAATTTCACCACAAAACATTTCCAGCCACAAGTGCACACATTCTTAAGGCCCTTTTGGGATGATCCAAAGTTTTAAATTATGTTCGGTTCATGGTTCCAGACCCATGCTCACATTTTTCATAGATATCTACTGTTGAGAGCCTTGGCAGGGAAAAATAAAATATTTTCCAATTCCTTGTATGGCCAGACAGAGACATTCATCAAAGCTTTAGTTCCCACTAACTGTTTTTCTCCATTTTCACACCAATTACAATGTGACATCCAAGGTTCATTAAAATAAATGAAGCTTTAGCATTGTGCATAAAGTTGCTTGGTGGGTTTTTCTTTTCTCTCCTGTATTTTAAAAAATCAGTTTTTTCGTATGCATCCTATCGTTAGCAAAATCGTACTGTACGTGGTGTTTCTCAGCTTTCCATCTGCGATTCATTGTCTGTTAATGCTTTGACACAGGACTGCAAGATAATGTGAGTTTTGTTGTAATAGGGACACATACATGTACAACCATTAATTGTTCTGGAGCCTGCATAAAAGGTCTTTAATAGTCACCGGAGGACATTTTCAGTGATGCTGGCTAATTCCAGCTGTCAGAGTGCCAGTTGCACATTTGAACACTGACATCACAAGTGACGTTATTACACAATTTTAAATAGAATAGAAATCCCATCACCTTTAGCTCATCTTTCAGTCTTGGAGTTCTCAGCTCCTCTGTCTTTTACTATGTTAATCTTTAATTTAATTTTGTCACTACAATTCATGGCCTTAAGATTAGTAAAATACAAAGTGAAATCTGTCTTGTCTGAAAAATTCCAGTCTCTGTGTGAATCAGTATTCATACATTTACACAAATGCCTCATTCTTAAAATTAAGTGGATTTCAATAGATAGTCTTGCAGAGGGATCATCAGCTTCACTTGTCTTTCTGCGTAACAATGCTGGAAGCAATAATTTAAATGCTTTCGTGGAGAATTTAAGTTTGTCTAGTTTTCTTACAATAGTCTTTAACCTGTCTGTGCATGTGCTTTAGGGCATGAACATTAATTCTTTTACTTAGGAAGTAAAAGAGCCTTTTGGAAGTCTCTGAACAGGTAATTTTTCTAGTTTTGTTCAATTACCTCTTTTTGCTCTTTGCTGTGATCAGCATAGAGCTATCTCTGGCAGAGGGAAAATCAAGGAGATTCTTCAAGTCTAGGAAAATCTTTATTCAAGGAGGATAAATCCATTCAGAAATTCACAGAAGAAAACTGCACACTCAATACTGCAATTTCTAGGTGTCCAAATGACTTAAGGCAGTGCTTCATGCAGACCTCTCTGTGGACAGGAGCTCCACATAGAGAGTATAACTCAGTTGAGCTCCCAGGTTTACATTAAAGGGAGGGAAGAAGAAATGTCATCAGCTCTTAATTTTCCTTGTAGAGAATAAATCAAATCTTGACATAAAGCATAGTGAAATAAATAATAATGTCTGAGGCACTGAACATGCTTAATTCCTATAAATGTCTAATTCTATTGCTTGTAGAAAACAATATAACCTTTAGTGTTCACAGTAATTTTTGTGCTAATTCCTGTGGGGTTGGTTTTTTTTGAAGAGGTTTGCTTTGACTACTTCTTATTTTCCCGTTACTTATGGTACTGCAGAAGAATAATATTTCTTAAATAATCTGAAGTATTGGTGTTACTGTCTGTCAGGAGTCATTGATACTATTATACTAATAAATGATTGCAGAACTGTGCAAACCAAGGCTGCCAGTGTATCTGCAGTTCCCACAGATAGTAGAAGATGGGCAACATGCTATCCTTCTTTCCTGGAGCTATCCATCTAAGTGCCATCTCATGAATTTGAAAAATAGCAATCTTTGTTTGTCACTGACTTTCCCATGAAATAGAATAATTAAAGCACAGTTGACAAGTGTAGGATTCAAGATGAGTGTCCAATGGGTATGTGTCCTGTCACTTTCTGATGACTGTTGGTGTAAGGAAGCAGTAGTATTTCCTAGGTTGTTTTTATATAGCACTACAAAAACTACTGAGATCATTCCACAGACTATACAGAAAGAGCTACTGAATTCATTTTTGCAGTATATCCACGTCAGGCCTTGGAACGTGCTGCTCAGGCAGGGAGCTGAATCACCATTCCTGGGGTGTGTTTCAAAGTTTGGAGCTTAGGGACAGGATTTAGTGTTAGCCTTGGGACAGTTGAGTTGGTGGTTGGATTTTATGATCTTGAAGGTCTTTTCCAACCTAAATGATTCTTGATTCTATGACTATGACACTTTACTATTATTTTACTAATTTGTAATTCATAAGTCTTGTAGGCTGTGGAAGGCAGGCACTGCGTGGTTAGACAGCTGGTCTGTTATCTACACATAACATGCACTTCTTTCCTCAGGTACTGAGAAGCTGTAATTATCACTAGATCTCTTTGTGGCAATGCAAATGCAGAAAAAAGAACCCAAATGCTATTAACGAAGCCATAGTCTTCAACTGAAAAAAAACCTCCTTGTTTTTTTCCTTTCATGAATTCAGTTTTTGTCTCCTTTGCTGCACTGCGCCTGTTTGTGCAATATTCACTATCCATAATGAGTTGTTAATGAGCTGTTGATTATGAATGCACTTTATAGACAAGAGAGATTGAGGATTTGAGGTGCTCTTTCAACAAATAGTTCTGTATCAGAGTACTTCTTCATGTACAAATAGACACTATTCCTGTTAGAGTACCTCTTACACTAAAATCTTAATTCAAGTCACAGTGATACACACCTTCAGCGAGGTTCCGTTAATAATATGTTGATTATATCCTGAATATTGTAATGAACAAAGACTACAGTATAACAAAATCTCTTTGTTATACCAAAAGCAGATTCACAGAATTATGTTCGTTAGGCTGTGCTCCTGGACCAATGAACTTATTGGGAAATTTGCCATCAAATTCAGTGTGAATTGAAACAGCAGCAAATTTCTTAAAGGCTTTCAGAAATGCAGTCTGAAATAGCACATCTGTAATACATCACGATAAGAAGAGAAATAGCTACAAGCAGCCTAATTAAACTGGAGAATGAATCGGCTAATGCTCTGTGAATACGGCTATGAGTCCTCTACACACAAACCTGAAGTGATTTTCATAGTTGGGATGTATTTCACCTTCTCTTTACAGACTGGAGTAACTGAGGGACACATGCTAATGCAAAAGTCAAGGCTGTGTGTAAATAATGGCAGAAATGAACCAAGATCTCACAGCCACTAACCCTTATAATTATGTTTGAACACAGCAACAAACTCAACTTTAAGACTGGGCATCAGGTGGACTGTGCACTCATCAGGCAAATGAGATCTAGTCACTCCATTACCATTAATTACTGCTTTAGTGGTCTGAAATTGCGGCAGCTCACGAAACAGAACTTCTTATGAAAAAAACAAGTTCCGAGACAGAGTACCTTGAATGAACCCTGAGATTTTACAAGCTCCATTCTGTCTCTGTATAGAGGAATTCCAGCATGAACATTTTCCACCATCAGAGGCTTAAGTATTTATTAGAGATTGGATAGAGCTGCTTTGAGAGGAAACCATTACTGGTGGTTAGCAGAGAGGATGCTGAGGTTCTAACTCAGTTGCTCAGTGCATGAGATTTAGCCCACCAGACATTAAAATCAGTCAGATGTCACTTTGGTATGTTGTGATTTTTCTGTTTATTTGATATTAATTGATGTCTTTCTGCTGGGTCAGAAAACGTCACTTGAACATGGTCATTTCCCAGAGCTCCAGAACTGGAGCTTTTATTTATATTTGTTTGTTTGTTTTGCAATATCTATAGCTTCTCCATACTGAGGCTTTGGAAAGACCAGGTAATTTCTCTCCTGTCAGAATCAACATTTGGCAAGAACCAAGGTGGTGCAGGCTTTCAAAACGTTTGCTTTCAGTTTGAGAAGTGCAGCTGTGATACTGTACTTACAGAGCTGCATAGCTTTTCTGGAACTTGAGGGCTAAAATAAAAAAGGGGGAAAAAAACACTACATGGAAGCTGTTCAAATTTATATAACAGGTTATTATTTTGTTTAATGTGAAATGTTCATCTTATTGAGCTTGATTTGTGTATGAAACCCTTCTGCAAATCTATATCTGACTGATTTCCCTTCCCCCTCTTCTTCATTCTCCTCTCTGCCACTAGCACCAACATCGACTATTGTACCATCTGAGGGAAGAAATAAAGGCACCTGGAGTATTAAAGTGATTTAACCAGTTTGATTTATGTTAATGGTACAGAAGAGAATATTTTTTAGTCCTCAAAAACATAACAGGCAATTGATGTGCCATATTGCAGTATGGTTTTAGCTATCAACATGTCAAGATTTAGTTTTGCTCTTAACATTTTACGATTTAGAAGGCTATAAGAATGTGTGCAGTGTAGCAACAACTCAGGCATCATTCCCTCAGCTATATTTATTGGGCTTTCATTTTTCCCTTTTATAGAAGAAATTGAAAAAGAATAAGAGGAGGGGAAAAAAGACAGACATTTTCTGTCTTTCATTTTCTCCAGTCTGTCAAGTTATGAGAATAAAGAGAAGTAAAATTGACTTCTAATGGTTTGTTTTCAGACCAAAGTAGACACAGGGTTGAGCAATTCAAATATACAGTATGTTGATTTCTCACAAAACTAAACTGTGCATAAACTGTAGCTTCTACAACCTCTATTTATCCCTATAACTAAAAGCTGCTTTTTTAATATGCCGTGGAGATGGTGATCTGTATAAGCTAGTTGTCTGAAATTCTGCAGGTACTATATGCAGTGTACGTGGTCATGCAAGAATTTCTTTTCCTTCTAGGTCTTAATTCTGTTGTGGAAAATCAATAGGAACTGATTCATGGTGTGTGAGTGGGAAACTAAGTTTTTCATGCTACAAGACTATCCCAGCAGTAAACGCACTAAAGTAAGGTCTAAAGTCCACTGCAAGCATTATACGTCCCCCCGGATTTTAGGTCCTGGTCATGGGATAATAATTGTTGCTAATCTTTTAGAACTAGTAAATGCAAGTAAACAAGGTCTGTAAAATCCTGATCTCTGAAAGTTCTATGCTTAAACTTTAAAAAAACTTCTATCGTGACGTGTGGAGTAGGAGACAGTATAAATTTTAGAAAACATTTCAAACTTCTTTCCATCTCCATTTCAAAGTTTGGAAACTCAGTATCAGGAAGGTATTAAAATTCCCCATGAAGGTCTAATTAACACCTTTTATCTTTCCACTCACTCTAAGTGCAAAGAAATGCCTAGTATTCAGGACAGAAGCCCAGGAACTCTCAAAACTACATAAGAGGGAGTGAAGGTAGTCTGAAATTGTGTAGAGGCATAGGAGGAAACTGTTCCCTTATGCTCTTATCACAAGGCATTCAGCTCTTCATGTCAACAGTAGAAAGTAGGTACATACATTCATATTTGCATCTCATCTGTTTCACAGTGAGTTCTGCTGAATGGAAAAAACACTTAAAATGTCTCTTTAATTCTTCTGCTAACTCTTGTCCTAAAATTTCATAATCCAATGAACATTTTAAAACATAACAAAGCTACGTGGCACCAGTTTTCCTCATAGCTTCCACTTTGGTTTCAAAGGACATGATGTTTCCTCTTCAAACAGTGGTGATGGTTATGTCCCATTTCTTCAGTGTGACAACCTGGAGCTTTTGTCTACAAGAAGAGTATCTGGGCAAGGTCCACTTACATTCCTCAGCAATAGGATGAGGGGTCATGGTCTGAAGCTGGAAAAGGGTAGATTTAGTTCAGACATCAGGAAAAGGTCTTTAATCTGAGGGAGGTGGATCCCTGGAACAGGTTGCCCAGAGAGGTAGTGGAGGCCCTATCCCTGGAGCCATTCAAGGTCAGGCTGGATGGGGTTCTGGGCAATGTGATTTGGTGAGTAATGTCCCTGCTTTTTGTAGAGGGGTTGGACTAGATGACCTGTGGGGGTCCTTTCCAACCCTGTGAGTCTATGATCTTCCAAGAGGGTGAATGCATTTGCATTTTTTAACTTACCCTTTTAATCCATGCAAGCTGCTTTGGTGAAAGGCTAAAAATAATAGGGAAAGCTACAGATACCCGTTTCTACTTTTGTGCACATAGTATCGGGCACATGCCAAACCTGTTGTCTCTGGTCAAATTTTAGCTATGGAAAAGCTTTCCTGGTTCCAGGTCAAGACACTTCCACCTTGAATGGGACCTAAGCATGTGCCACCCCTCCTCTGCTTTCCCTTGCTGTTACTCTGATAGAAGTTCAAAAGCATGGTCAGGAGTAAAAGTCTTTTAGATCTTACAAGAGAGCAATTGTCCTCTGGGTCTTAATTCTCCAAAAGTTTTACCCATTGAGGATATTGCAAAGCTTAATTATTTACCTCTGAGTGCTATTGTGGTGACAGCAATATCAAAATGATATCAACTGAGAAATAGTGGTTGTTCTTTGGAATAAAGAAGGTCAGAACTACACAACAAATGGGAGGATAGGAAGAAATATTGATGAGCTGTTCATGAAGAGATAGCAGTCACCTTGTGCATCATGTTGAAAAATACTGTGTAATTGCCTAATTCAAGTTTGCACCACTAATACACAAACAGCAGATTTGAATGAATAATGTACGGGTAAAATTCTGGTATCACAGCAGGTAAGTGTGAAAATTTAGAATCTGTGAGGATTTTGCTATTTTATGTGGAAGATATTAAGTTCCCACAGCAAAGGACTTGCTTTGTAATATAAAGTAGAAAAGAAAGCTGATTTCCTGTGTTTTTGCAACCAACTCACCATTCTTATTGTTCTTTGAATATATTAGCATCCTCTACATGCAGAAGAGTGTGCATAATCTTTTATTTGAAATAAACATTTGTATGGGGAATGGTGAAGGAGGCCATGCAGGTATTGTTTCTCTTAATACAACACCTGATGCCAGAAAAAGTCTGATTTATAAGAGTATTCACTTTCAAAATACTGGAGATTTGTTGTTCCTTAACACTCCTGTTTACTGTAAGGAAATTGGTTTACCTTGACTAAAACATTTGTTTAATGAGGGAACTTTACAGGAGTAAAGTGATTTGTTCCCTATACAGTGACAAAGTTGCCCTTTTCCACAGCTCTCGACTGAGCTGATGCTCAGGTTTGATAGGATTTTGAGTTGGATGACATTTTTTGGAGTACATGAAACAGGTACCATGAAATAGGCTTTACTTTATTTAATGTAACAATACCTTTTAGTTTTTTGTCTTTATTACCATATTATTATTCAATATTATAGAAGTTTAGTTTATGAAAAAAAGAAAGACTCAAACATGTCACTGAAAGTAGAGCTAGTAAAAACTCTGAATGGAGCCAGACACCATAACTGAGATTGCAGTCAGAATGGGTAAAATAGAGGTGTGGTAGAAATTTTAATTAGAAGCCTGATTTAATTTCTCCTTAGGACTACTATGTTATGGTATCTTCTGTGTCACAAAAGAAATAAAAATAGATAAAAGTAATAGATACAGTAATTCAGAGAAGTTCTTATTAACAAAATGTTATTATTCTGTATGGAAATCAGGTTGCATGCTTTGACTTTATGCATGAGGTTTGGTACTCCTGGGTATTCTTTAAGGAGCAGGAGCAGCTGATTTCTTCATTTGCAAGCTAGGAACTTGACAGATACAGATGTGAACTAGTCCAGCTTAAGGTGTGAAAGCTGTTTTATGAAGCCAGAAAGTGGGCAATTAAGCAGGTTCCCTTCCTGGTAGACTGGTATTTAGCCAGACTGTCAATGCTGAAGATGCTGTATAGGAACAGAAAGGCAGACTGTGACAAACAGAACACCTGAAGCATTTTCTTGAGGGGAAAAAAAATAAATACCTACCAACAAATTACCTACTATTATGGATGCATTTGTGCTTTGGATTCCTTGCTATTCCTCCTAAGATCCTTAGAGGTACTCTACATAAATTATACAAAGAGATTGGAATGCAAATTCTCAGTGTACCCCATAAAACAAAATATAAACTAACTATTCCTGGGATGTAAAGCTATTTACCAACAGATACACGAGCAAATCATTCTACTTCCATCCACCTCTGTATCCTGCCTGTTTATTAAGGAATTGATTGCTTTGTTTAATGTGTATTTTGACAATGGGTTTTTGTGTGTGTGTGTGTAACAGCTATATGTGTAACCTCCATTTTCCACAACAAGCAAAATATTTCAATATTTATTAACCTTTCCTGACAAAAGCATTGAACCAGGCAGAATTTTGTGATGGTTGTTTTGTGCATTGGATGGCACCCAAACCCTTCCGCTTGACTTTGGCCCTGAATCTTAGATTGTCTTTAGAATATGTCCTTCTCTGCTCTGATGTATAGGAAAATGCTCTACCACAAAGCTCTACTTGTTTAGTTATGCCAATGTAAAACAGATGTAGTGAGTGAAGTATGCTCTAATGAATTTTAGGCTTTGATTTTTCTCGCAGCTTAACCATTCCTCTTACACTGCATGTGTAATATTGCATCTCAGAAGTTAAACCTAGGATTGTGGCACAATCATTCTTGCAGTACTCCTGTTTTTCTGAAGTCTGTACGTTGTTGTACTGCCTCAAGTGATAAGACTGCATGCTGAGATGACTGCACCCTGTGTGCAGTGTCATCTACTGAGGATAGTCCAGTTCCTGGACTGTATGATGGGAGAGACTTGGGTTGCAGAACAGACAGACGCAAGATTGTGAGTGGAGAGTTTATCTCTGTAATATGGGAGGATGCAAGGTAAGAGACTTCAAAAGAGCCACCACAGAACAGCTGAGCAGTGCACATTTGTTTATTTGCTCTCTAGGTCATGTTGGGTAGCAAGGCACCCAAAGCACTACTAGAGGTTAAAAAATATTAGAGTGTAAGTATCCATGTTTTCACCTGACAAGCTTTCTGATATCATTAACAAACAATTGAATAAAACCAAAAGCAAAATCTTAAAATAAAAATCAGGAAAAAAACCAGAGAAAAGGATTATCTGCAGGGTATAGCAGACAGAATGTAATTGAATCTTGTCTCATATTTTCTATGTGCTTATCTGCAGTGTCCCACATAAAACTTCTCTGAAATAGGCAGAGTCAATCCATCCATGCAAGAGTCTATTGACATGCCCATTGAGTTCCAAAAGAGATGAGATAACATTTTCAGATGTTAAGAGGGGTCTGTTATCTGAATAGAAATAGATCATTTGGCAAAGCTTGTACATCATTTTTATTGCCGTTTCTTGTTTAAGAGCACTGCAGTGGGTCTGAACTAGCATATACTTCTGTACATTGTCCCAAAGGATATCAAAACATAGTTTACGAGGTCTAAGATAGTTTCTGTCACATATTTTAGACTACCTCTTCCTTTTAACCATGTCTGACAATCCTGCCATTCTCTTATTCATGTAGAAAACTCTTTTCGGACATTGTTTTTGTGTTAGAAAAGGGAAACCTGTAGGCTGGCATTCAAGTATGCCTGATTCCCCTGCTGGCAATTCTTTTAGAACAGAAAGAAATTGATGGTTATTGCTGACAGGTTACTCCACCATTTTAATGTGCAATACAAGCAACAGCTGCGCTCGAAGTGTATTTCCTCCTCTTCATGAACAGTGTGTTTCTGCTCTATGTGTAGTGGACACTTGAAAAGATGCAACTCACATGTTGTCCATGTTATTTTACAGCTAATATATAGGGAATGCAGGACCAGGCACTTGGCCTCTTTGTTTCTCAGACAATTGACCTCAGCCCATCGATCCAACCTGTCCCAGTCCCTCTGTAGAGCCTTCCTGCCCTCAAGCAGGTCAACACTCCTACACAATTTGATGTCATCTGCAAACTGACTGAGGGTGCTGTCAATTCCCATATCCAGGTAATCAACAAAGACATTAAGCAAGAGTGGCCCCAAAACTGAGCCCTGAGGGACAATGTTTGTGACTGGCCACCAGCTGGATTCCCTCATTCGTCACAACTCTCTGGGAATGGCCAGCCAGGCAGTTCTTAACACAGTGAAGGGTACATTTATCTAGACCTTGATTTGCCAGTTTCTCCAGAAGAATGCTGTGGGAGACTGGGTCAGAAGCCGTCCCAAAGTCCTTAAACCTGAACATTTTGGGCTTACTCCTGACTTCCTGCTTCTTCCAGGTAAAGTGATGAGGAAGTTTTAGTATAATCCACATGTGCTTTGCTTCTCTTGGGTGTAACTGCCATAAATGAGAGGTGTGAAAAGCAGAAAATGATGAGAAAATCTGTATAAAACTGTCAGGCAGTGGTAGGATTCTCTGTCTCAAAGTAGAACTCCAATGATGAAAAATAAATATTTCAGATGAAAAAATGGATATATAATGAAATAAGAATTGCTAACATGGCTTTGTAAGTTTATTATGAAATCATTTCAGCTATCATTATCCTGTCTGAAAGACCCGCTGCTGCCTATGATTCAGATGATAATATTTAGATTTTCTTACATGATTTTTCCTTCGTTTTCCTCATTACTGGAAGCATTTGCATGATAACAGGATCTTTGCTTGTAAGAGTTCATCAGCTCCTGCACACTTAGTTTCCACTTGAAGTTATCTTCTGTTTATAATGTTGTAATTTTTTGCAGCAGAGGTGATTAAAATCTGACAAACTTTGCATTACTTTGACTTCGGGCAGGGAACTAGCAGCAGATGAACTCTTAAGGAACAAAGATGATGTTTTCGTGTAAATAGCCCAACTAGTACAAAGTTGGGGTGAAAAATGAGTAAGTCGAATAGATTCAAACACAGTGATTTTTGCTGATTTCTTTTGGACAACTACAGCTCCTTGAAACTCATACATTTAAAAGTCTCACATCTTCCCATAGAATGCTTCCCTCATCTCTTATAAAGTTTCTTGTTTTCTGCTTCAGATACATCATTCTAAGCATGGGACTTCTCAGTTTTATTTTTTCTTGGTGACTCATTGTGTGATGATTGAGACAGGGGTTCAGTATTCACTCAGAAACAAGGTAATCTCAGGAGTTATCACAGGTTATTGCAAGGTTCCATGATAAACAAGGGTCTCTTGGCTGGTTCAGGCTCATCCCAGGGCCTCTTGAAGATAAAGTTTGTCAGATCCAAGTTCTCTGTAAAATGCAAATGTTGCGTGTCTGAATATGACATTCTCAGGAAGCAGTAAATTTGGCCAGAAACTCTCTCAGACAAATTGCTAAATGGGCATTAAAAGGCCCCTTGGTATCAAGGACAAAGTCAGACCTTTGATATAAAAATCAGGGGCTGGAAACACTGTCCCTGGTGTGGGCAGTGAGTAAGGACCATCACATTCCCCAAGATCCTCATCCTCTTAACACTCCCTGTTGGAGTCTGCTTCATGTCTCCTCCTGCTCCTTCCTAACGCAATGTCTCCTCCTGCTCCTTCCTAATGCAGTCACCCATCAGCCTCATACATGTATCTGTCTTTGTGAGGTCCAGGCTGTGCAGATGTGCTTTGTAAATTTGGCAGGACACCACAGAATATCAACACAGGCAGCTCAATACCTTGTTGGAGGTACCCTAAGGAGCACCTGGGAGTGTGATAAAAGCCTTGAATTCGACTCCTAAATAATTTATTCATTCAGGAAAAAAAAAATTGCTTTTCTAACATGCTTTGACTTAGAGGAGAGCGAGACAAGAGGAAATTTTCTTGAACTTCATCTCACTAAAGGCAGGTCATTTTGGGAATCTGCCTTTCTCTTCTTGTTAAAGCTACACATCATTTGTCTGGCATAATTAAGAATAGAGATACAAGTTCTTTCATTCTGAGCTTTTTTTTTTGGGTCTGAGAGTCAAATTTTCTACCAGTGCAAATTATTGCTGTTTCAAAGATATTTTATGTCCATTTATTAGTGTTGTGGTCATGATCAGAATACAAAGATGTTTCTGCTGGTGGGAACTACTGTTCAGCTTGAAGATATGTTCCAAAGTCTATTAGAAAGTTCTTTTATAACTCCTTAGAGGCACTGTCCAAAGAGATATGTAGAGAGGAAGCTGATGTTTCTGTGTTTCAATGGGATGCAATTTTTGGAATAGAAACCTTTGGAAAATAAAGGGAGACTGAAATGGGTGAAAAAGTTCTTTTTCTTATTGTCATTAACAAGAACATCACTCTAGTAGCCATGGTCTGAGATAAAACGACCTAAGAAGTAGTGTATCTATCTAAGGGTTAGAATGTATTGGCTAGGGCATTGTGTATCAGAAAATGTGCAGGTGCTCTGATTTTGTAGCTTTTATTTTTTTAAGAACTTATTGTAAAATTGATAATGCGGCATGCAGATCTATGAATGTATGAATTAAATATATGTGCAGTGTTAAAAGGAAGAGCATGTAAGCCTGTCTAGATATTTGTGCACAAACTAAGGGTTCTTTTGTTTAAATAGTATTGGCTTATAAAGAGAAAAAAGTGTTCTCATTTATTTGGACAGATTGCAAGGAACTTTGAAAGCGTGAAAGAGAGGGTAAGAAGGAAATTTCTCCTTTACAATCTGCTTATGGCTTTGGGACTGTTTTTTATCTTGACAAATAAGATAAAGATCATTTGACAGCAATCCACTTACTCTTATCTTGCTAGTAACTTAAAAACTGAATTATTCATCCTCAGTGTGAAATCTGCATTTTCCATTTTAAATTCAACTGCACTGTTAGCAAGTGGCCTCCACAAAAATATATCTAATGCAATAAAATAAACTTAGATCAAATTACTTTTGTAAGGCTACCACAAATATAAGCATTCTATGAACTAAAGAACTTTCATGAACTAGTGACATCTCATGTAAACATACAAGAGTTACAGACAACACAAATACTTTTC
Organism: Upupa epops; assembly: GCA_013397515.1. Classification (NCBI taxonomy): domain Eukaryota; kingdom Metazoa; phylum Chordata; class Aves; order Bucerotiformes; family Upupidae; genus Upupa; species Upupa epops. The sequence goes on along the minus strand of VZRI01005832.1, from coordinate 199,728 downwards.
TGGTTTCTTTCTTTTTATGTTTGAGGAGGGGTGAGTGGAGTCATGAGCTTTGATAAATCACGCAGGAATTTTCTTCTTTTTGTTCTGCCTGCTGTAGGAGTTCGGAACTAGACTCAAAGGTCCCTTCTAACCTGAACCATTCTATGAGTCTATGAAAAAAATTGTCCAGACTGTATTGGTACTGAGGACTCTCTAGGTGGACTCATTTGGGCCATAGGAAATGTCAAACGTGTTAACATGTACCCTGTCAGATAGAGATGTCAACGGGCTTGATGACTGTCAATTGTAGGCTTGCATATCTTGCATTACAGATGCATTTCTGCAATACATTTTATTACTCTAAAGTTTTGATGAATGCATGTAAATTCTGCCAGTGACAACTTAACAGTAATAAACTAAGAACACAATACAATTAATTATTTCTCTAATCAAACTGGTACTTTGCAACTATAACATTTATATTCTGTCTTAAGTGCTGCTTACAACTGATCCAAAAGATGAGACTGGATTCTAAAATGAAGTATGAGAATTGCTAATAAACCCAGATAAGAAGAGGTCTTTCATGCTTAGTAATGTCGAACAATGAAAGTCTCCCTCTACAACTACCTGAAGGGACAGTGAAAAGAGATGGGTGCTGGTCTTTTCTCACTGTAAGGTCACTAGTGATAGAACAAGAAGGAACAGCCTCAAGCTGCACTAGGGCAGTGTTAGGCTGGACATGAGGAAATGTTTTTTTGCTGACAGAGTGGTCAGACCATGGAACAGGCTGCCCAGGGAGGGGGTTGAGTCCCCATCCCTGGAGGTGTTAAAAGATCAGTCAGGTATGATGCTTAGAGATCTGGTCTAGCAGTGAACTTGGTAGAGTAGGGTTATTGGATTGACTTGATGAGCTCAAGGGCCTTTTTCCAGCCTAAATGATTCTGATTCTTTTCCTTGTACTAGTTATCTCCTGTGTATTTTTCTATTGCTCATTTATATACATACATAAATTTTATATCAGTTAAGCATTAGCATCTCTTAAATAAAAATCAATCAGTTAGCACATTAATGTCAAATAAGGCAAGCTAGAGAAGTTCAAGCACTGCTGTTCAAAACTCACATCTTTGACATCAGGAAGAATTTCTTCTCTGACATAGTAGCCAGGGTTGGAACAGGCTTCCCAGGGAGGTGGTGGAGTTGCAGTCCCTGGAGGTGGTAAGAAAACATGCAAATGAGACACTAGGGAAGGTGATTTAGTGGGCATGGTGAGGCTGGGTTGACAATTGGACTCTATGGTCTTGGAGGTCTCTTCCAACCTTAATGATTCTATGATACTTTGTTTGAATATCTCCAGCTCTATAGTTTTTCCTCAGCTTTGATTTAATCTTTCTTATGTGAAGAGTGAAGCAGCAGTACCTCAGAAGGATTGTAGTATGGAGAGGAATGAGCAGCTGAGCAGAGATTGTCTTGGGCATAGTGTTTGAACAGAAAAGTGGTGACTATCTTCCCTGCTACAGTAAAAAGGAACTGGATAACAAAGGTGTGCTATAAAAAGCACAGGAACATTCCTCTTTGTCAAACAACTGCACCTCTCTGGCAGTGCTGCTGCAGCACACTGCCTGACATCCCCTCTGACTTTGAACTCTGCTGGCCCTGAATTTCAATTAAAACTGAAAATAACATAAAGGTAGCAGGCAGAGAGAATACAAAAACGAAAACCCACATTTATTTCCTTGTTTGTTTTTGTTTAGGGTGTTGGTTTGTCTGATTTGGACAAATGATCTAAATTTGATGATGAAGAAGGGTGAGAGTTGCAGCGAGTTCTCCAGGACATCACAGCTGCCATTCAAAAGCAAAAGTTGTACTGGTGTGCAAAACACCTCCAGTTCCTGCTTCAGTCCCTCTAAAAAAATTATATATTTGAAGCCTGGGGAAAGAGCACAACTTAAGAGAGATTTTTTTCCCTTATGCAGTGAACCCAACAAGGACTAGTGATGCCTAGTGTATGCTGCAGCAAACTGCAGTACCTGCGGGGTGCTCATCCACCATGAAAGTCTTCTATTATCTCATTCTTTACATGAATGAAATGTGAATATAGTTCCTTCTTTCTCCAAAACCATTACACTGATTGGATTGTGTCTGGAAGCAACAGAATGGGTTTTTCCACACAATTATTTTCAACAGATTGAAAATGTATGGCTCTCCTCGTAGGTGCTGATGAAAGGTAGTCTGGAGTTTCAAACAGTGTGCATAACAGTAGCTCTGGTAACCTTTAAAAAAATATGCTAAGTGCAGTGGTGAAAAGGAAAAAGGACATTTAATTGGTTAAGATTATTTTGTGTTGTGGATATTTTTGTGGAGCTCAATTGCCTGTAATGCTGCAAGTGATTACTATTCCTTGTAATGAGGTCACAAAGATGGACTAATAAGAAAACAAGTACCTTGTGGTAGAATTAAGAAAATTCTGTAATAATTAAAAGTTCATAGGATCACAGGTTTGTAGGTTGGAAGGGATCTCAGGGATCATGTAGTCCAATCTCTTAAAGCAACACACAGAACCCTATCCAACTGAGCCTTAAAATTGTCTAAAGTTGAGCAATCCACCACTTCTCTTGAAAGACCATTCCACTGTCTAACAGCTCTCATCATGAAAAACTTTCCTCTCGAATCCAGCTGGAATCTCTCCTGGAGCAACTTGTAACCATTCTTTTCTACATGGCTCCTTGTGCAAAGGGAGTCTCCGTCCTCCTAGTAGCCACCCTTGATGGACTGGGATATCGTCATAAGGTCTCCCCTAAGCTTTCTCTTCTCAAGGCTGAACAGACCCAGTTCTCTCAGCCTTTGTTCATGTGGGAGGTCTTCCAGTCCCCTGAGCATCTTGATCACCCTTCTCTGGACCTCTCCAGTCTATCAGCATCTTTTTTGTATAGTGAGAACCAAAACTGAATGAAGTACTCAAGGTGTGGTCTGACCAATGCTGAGTAGAGTGAATAGATAGATCAACGCTATCTCTGCTGGTGATACCTTGTTACTGCAGACCAACATCCTATTGGCCCTCTTTGCTGCAGCAGCACTCTGTTCCTCATGTTGAGTTTGCTATTTACCAAGATCCCCAGGTCCATCTTTACCAGGCTACTCTCCAGCCAGATGTATTCCAGTCTGAGCTGCATTCAAGGGTTGTGTGTTCTCTGTTGCAGGACCCTGCATCTGTCTTCACTGGATTTCATAAAGTTCCTGCTGGCCCATTCCATCAGCCTGTCCAGGTCTCCCTGTAAGGTGGCTCTCCCTTCAGAAGTGTCAACTTCCCCACTCAGTTTGGTGCCATCACCAAACTTCATCAAGTTACTCTTGATCCCAGTACCCAGACAATTTATGAAGATATTAAACAGTGTTGGGCCCAATATTGATCCCTGGGGGACCCCACTAGTAACTGATTGCCAGTTTTAGAAGGAGCTATTTACAACCACCCTCTGGGTATGGCCTGTCAGCCAGTTCTTCACCCACTGCATAGACCACTTGTCCAGGTCATAGCGTGCCATTTTCTCAGGGAAATAGGGGTAGAGACAGGTGACATTAGCCTTCTTCCAGTCTTCAGGCATCTGTCCCTATCTCCAGGAGTTTTCAAATACTATGGAAAGTGGCCTCACAATGACATTGGCTAGCTCTCTTAACACTCTTGGGTCGATGGCATTCGGGCTCATTGATTTGTAAGGGTCAAGCTCCTGTAACAGTTGACACACTAACTCTTCCTTCACTGATGGCAGGTCTATGCCTCTGTCAATATCAATTTTTATTCCCGTGGCCTGAGACCCAGCAGTGCTGGTAAAGACAGAGCTGAAGAAAGTTTTGAGAATTACTGCCTTTTCAGCACTGTTGGTAGCTAGTTCACCTCTCATGTTTAGTAGTTGGTCATTATTCTTCTTCTGTTTCTGCTTGTTATTGATGTATCTTTGAACTCTTTCTTGAAATTTCTGATGTCTCTGGCCAATTTCAATTCAAACGGAGCTTTAACTCCCCTAACTGCCTCTGTGCACACTCTGGCAATGCCCTTGTGATTTCCAGCTGGCAGTGTACCATTTTTCCATCTCTGGTACATTTCTCTTTTCATTTTGAGAAGACTCAGTAGCTCCTGGTTAAGCCAAAGGGGTCTCTTGCCTCACCTACTTCTTTTGCCTTTAGAGGGGTTTTGTAAGTAAAAGTAAAACCTAACAAGATGATAATCACACAGGGAGTAAACGATATTCTCTTAAATCTGTTGGCTGATCTTTTTGTTGGAAGAGACCTCCAAGATCATCCAACCCAATAGTCAACCCAACCTCACCCTGCCCACTAAATCCTGTTCCCTAGCGCCACGTCTACTTGGTTTTTGAACACCTCCAGGAACAGCGACTCCACCCCTTGGCAGCCCTTTCCAATCCCTGACCACTCTGTCAGAGAAGAAATTTTTCCTGATGTCCAATCTAAACCTCCTCTGGCACAAATTGAGCCATTTCTTCTTGTTCTATATCTAGTGACTTGGGAGAAGAGACCAACCCCCACCTCTTCACAACCTCCTTTCATGGAGTTGTAAAGAGTAGTAAGGTCTTGCCTCAGCCTCCTTTTCTTCAGTCTAAACAATCCTAGTTCTCTCAGTCACTCTCCATAATACCTGTCCTCCAGCCCCTTCATCAGCATTGTTGCCCTTCTCTGAACCCGCTCTGGTGCCTCAGTGTCCTTCCTGTATAAAGGTGCCCAAAACTGGACACAGTACTCCAGATGAGGCCTCACTAGTGTTCAGTACAGGGGAATGATCACCTGCCTACTTCTGCTGACCATGCTATTGTTGACACAAGGCCAGGATGCTGTGGGTCTTCTTGGCCCTCTGGGCATGCTGCTGGCTCATGTTCAGCTGTTGTCAATCAGCAAGCCCAGGTCCTTTTCCACTGAGCTGTCCTCCAGTCATTCTTCTCCAAGCCTGTAGCATTGCATGGCACTGTAGTGACCAAAGTGCAGGACCTGGCACTTGGCCTTGTTAAACCTGATGTAAAACTACGTTCTGAGAAATCTGAGTGAAGTCTCTAACTATGGAGTAACCAATACATTATCACTGGAAAGCGATGTTAGCTAAAAGGCCTTTTCACATCAGCTCTGCACATGTATGCATACATATATAGTTATATGTGTATAAATATATCCACAGATTTACTGCAAACTTCTGAAATAGTGGAAAACTGATAAAAATATAAGAAAACTCAGTTTGACTAAAAAGCTGCTCATTCCACTTTTCTGTCTTCGTGTTCATCATATCAATATTTCAATCATAACTCATTCCCTACTTCTTTGCATTGCCTAAAACCTATTTCTAATTCAGTGTGGCAGCTCATCTTTTAATGTCATTTTAATAGACCTTGTCTTCCTTTCATGGAGCAGTAAAAGCAAAGGTTTCATTGTAAAAGAAAATTGCCTCACTTGCACCAAGTTTTCTAATTACTGTATCTGGTACCACCGTTGAATGTTTGAGAAGGGGAAAAGAGAGAGGAAAAAGAGACTGTTATTAATCAACCTCTACTGGTAATTAAGGTCCTCGGCATCTCATTGGCTTTATTTTTCAGTTTTACATACCTTGATGTCAGATAAAGCAAATGACAGGAGAAAAATTGCAGCTGCATTGTCTCATCCTCAGTAAATCAATAATTCTAAAAATGTGAGCATTATATGACATTGAAGGAAGATGCAGAACTGTGAACCTGCAAACACACAGAGATTTCCCCAAAGGGTTTTATGGTAATACAAGGTGGATCAACTCAAGTAACACATGATTTCAGTGAGAGCAGTGTCACTGAACTCATCAGTGAGCTTGGATTTGCAGTCTCTGCTCATGGATTTGCTGAATTTTATATTCAGGGGTGGAGGACAAGAACAGGGCCCTTCAGGTTAGGATAAATGAGCAGTTTTCCTACTTCATTAAAAAATCTAACAAAGACAGACAGAATTTCTCCTCACCATGCATGGAATTTATACATTTCCCCCAAACCTCTGTGGAAACCATGTTTTGCCAAGTGTGAAAATGTGTATTTGTGTAATATTTTTCAGTAGAGTCATGAAGTAAGAGGAAGTAGCTGGGAAGAAGTACTCCTGACTGTCTGGGAAATATATTAACTCTGGTATAGAGGGAGAATGGCAACCCACGTTGATCACAATCACTCAAAGGACATCTGCAAGGGCAGAGAAAATGCTTCATTTCCCAACAATTTGCTGCTTATGGTTTCTTTATTTGACCATTTAAATTACACAGGTCTCTAGCATGTAGTCAGGGCTCTGGTGAAAATTTGCACCAAGTTAAATATATGTATGTATTACTTAAGAAAAACCTTGGAGGGTGATAAGGGGAGCTGGAATTTTATTAATGTTGAAGAACTACTGATCTCTGCTGTCTAATCTCACACTGAATACAGTCACATTTCTTTGTTTTACCTGGGTTACCTGCAGCACGTTAAAGTCTCAGAACAGGTACTGCACATTATTTCCCCATCAATTTCACTTTTCATCACTTTCTCGTGAGATTATGGCACAGTGAAGACAAAGTATGACATGAAAAATAATTTGCCTCTGAAAAGAAAAAAAAATTGCTAGGAAAGCATAAATGGAAATGCTACAAAAATGTAAATACCATTTATTTTGGTTTCTTCAGCATTTTAAAGAAAAATTAAGCCCAATAAATTTTTAAACTGTGTGTAGAGATCAGGAAGAAATATTTTTATTATTGGATGACCTCATAAAATTATTCACTATTGCTGTGATTTTTCTGAAGGCAGCTCAATAGAGTTTGACTCCCAGTTCCCATTAGAATTTAATGAGATCTGGGCCTTTACGTGTCCCAGATTCTTTTGAAAATAACCCAGCCCATGATAAAATAATACAGTTCTGTGCATCCTTAATTTTTGACAGTTTGTTCATGACTGGAATATTGATTGCAACGGCTCTTGCCAAGCGCACAGCTCCCATCACTCTTTTGCTTTTCCATTATGTCACAAATAGATCGCTGAGCTTGATAGATTATACAAATAGATGGGTTTGCTGGGAAAAAAGAAAAAGTCTAATAAATGCATCTATGTTCCTTGAACAAGTTAATTGTATGAATTTTAAATGCTCTGAAATGAGTCACTTCAAAGACAGAATAAGGATGAAAGCAAGGCCAGGTCCGACAGTAGTAATTAGATTCAAGTCAAAAATAAGCCTGATTGGACAGTTTTAAAATGTTTGTGCAATGCAAGGAACCTGGCAAGCGTGTGGTACTGAAAACAGGAGCTGAATTAAATCTTTGGAGAGGCTCAAAAACATGCAAGCAGAAACATTTAGTATCCCGCTAGGCTGAAAATGCATTCAAACTAAAATGAGGACTGAGGTCACTGAATAGGCAATAGGAGTAAAGGAAATGAGTTGTCAAAAGAAAATATATATGGAAATGGCCCAAGAGAAGTTTTAATCCTTGATTTCATTTTCTTGTACCTTTGCACATTTGCTCCCAGTGGTAAAAGCATTGTGGCGTTTGACAAAAAGGTAAGGCAAGACAATAGAAGTGTTGATGATTCAACCTCCAGGTTCTCCATAAAACTTACTGAAAAGCAGGATCCAAAGTCCTGTTTCCTGGTTCTACTGTGATTTTTTTTTTTTTGTGTTAATAGAGTTTATGTATGTCCCAGCACTGCAGAGAAAGAACTGGGATAACTCAGGATAATTATTAGAACACTTATGGGCTTCATTATTCCATGGAAAGGATTGAAAAGTAAAAGCTGTGCTAGTCAGCAGTGAGGGGCAACACTGCACTGAGCTTAGCTTGTGTGCTTATTTTACTAGAAGGCCATTACATCTGCAGGACTTTTTGCTGGAGCAAGAGTAGCAGACTACTCTGAAAGATCCTGCTTGTGTGCAACAACACATCAGTCTTAACAAGTCAGCAACTCAACAGCAACACTTCAAGAAGCCATCAGTATGGGCTGGATTGGGTACTAATAACTAAGGGAAGATTTTAGTTTGTGTTTATTGAGTTTTGGTTGTTGGATTTTTTTCTTAACAGTATTTTTTCCAGTAAATTAAATAACAAAACAACATAGCAACCTGTCAGGAATGAGAAACTCCTCGTGTTTCCAGAGTGTAGAAACTACTGTGTGACTGCAAAAGCAGAAACCTTGGTCACGTTCCTCAAGCAGGTCTAAAAAGAGTAAGGAAAGATAAAATTAGTCTGCAGTATTAATGGGTGTTCAGTCAATGATGTCTAAAGGCAGTTTAAAGTCAACTTAAACATGTTTACACTGGACTACATGGTGAGACAAAATCAGTTACCCTAGCAGCAAGGAGTCTAAGGATAGCCCCTGTGTACCTGCTGCCAGAAGGTGCATTATTCGTTTGTTTCAAAGCCATTGCAGCAGAATAACGTTAAGCAAAGATTTAAAAGACTGATGAGGTGGTTAATGGATGATGCAGTGAAAAATCTCATATCTGGTGAATACGTTTGTATAGAGTTCAACCTAACGTCCCGATGACCGCTAGACACCTTCATGGACCACTAGGACCACTATGGGTAGTCCCATACCACTGACATGATTACACAGTGGTAGCAAAGCAGAAGATTAGTTTCTACTTGTGAACTAGCTGTAATCATTTCTATGATGTTGGACTGAGGACAATAGTTCTGGGGTAGGCTCAGAAAGAATAGTTTCATATCATGGAACGTGTGAGACAATGAAAAGTTCTGAAAATTCTGCAGCATTTTGAATATGTTGAACAATACTTCTGGAAAAGTGTTTTTGAGCAAAAGTCCTTTTTTCTCTTGCAAAAAACATACTACTGAGGGTTCTTCTCCCCATCTACTTGGCACTAGTGAGACCGCATCTGGGCTATTGTGTCCAGTTCTGGACTCCTCAGTTCAAGAAGGACACAGAGCTGCTGGAGGGTGTCCAGCGCAGAACAACAAAGATTTGAAAGAAGTAGAACACTTCCCTTATGAGGAAAGGCTGAGGAAGCTGGGTCTCTTGAGCTTGGAGAAGAGGAGGCTTAGGGGGACCTCATTAATGTGTGTAAATATGTGAGGTGTGGGTGTCAGGAGGATGGAGCCAGGCTCTTCTCAAGTCATCTGGTGATAAGACAAGGGGCAATGGGTGCAAGCTGGAACAGAGGAGGTTCCATATAAATATCAGAAGAAACTTCTTCCCAGGGAGGGTAATGGAGCATTGGAACAGGCTGCCCAGGAAGACTGTGGAGTCTCCTTCTCTAGAGACATTCAAGACCCACCTGGATGTGTTCCTGTGCAACTTGGTCTAGGTGATCCTGCTAGATGCCAGGGGGATTGGACTAGATGGTCTTTTGAGGTCCCTTCCGATCCCTCATGATTCTATGATTGCATGAAAATGAAACCAAACAAAAATAGCTAAAGGTTTTGTACTGGGCAGACTAACATCATAGAAATATCAAGGTTAGAAAATGTCTTCAAGGACATTAAATCCATCCAGCTTCCGCTGTCTTAGAGCCTTGATCAGCCATTGGTGTAGCATTAACTTCTTAAAATTCTCGTCTGCCATTAGGAAGAGCAACTTTAAATACCACTCTGTGTTTGTTTTATCACTAAACACTGCCCCATCTCATTGAGAAGACAACTCCAAAATGAGATGTGAGTCTAACAACAAAAAACCCACTTTGTTTTCCTGACCGAACCATTTATTTGTGTTTGGATCCTGAGAAGGTTGTAACTCTCTTTCAGCTCTTAAGGAATAACATTATTTCTGTTTCTCCAATTATTTACTTACCAAACCTCCTGAGCATATTTGTGTGTTGTTTAATTTCAACAGGGCTTAATGCTGCACCACGTTCTTCCCTATAAAACCTTTACCTCAGAATTTGCATTTAAAGACATAAAGCAGAACATAAGATCTTAGATTAAAGACAAAGCAGATTTTTCAGAATCCTTAGCTGACCACAGTTTAAGGACCCTCAACTGAAGCATGATCTTGGCTTGAATTTATTTGGTACTATGTAAAAAACCCATGAATTATCATGGAGACATTATAAGGTGTGCAAATACATTATAAGGTATAGTAATAATAATAATATAACAATATAATTACCTTATAAAAAATAATTATTCCAGTACTGCATATAGTAGGGTTGAAGAAAGCTGGTTTTGCTTAGCTTTGAGTTTATCTCAGCTTTCTCGAGTTTGCACATTTACCAGAGGCACCCACAGAATTGAGTCTGTAGAATAAAAAAAAAGAGTGGAAGCAGGGAAACACCGAAATGTGAGCATGGAAAATACAGGCAAGATGTCCTCAGAGAGCAAAACTAATACAGGCATGCTATGAATAAAAAGAACAGAGATTGTAAAAAAGGTATAGATGAAAACAAATAATAAGAGGGCAAAAAAGCAGTGCCAGTTTTCCTATCTATTTAATAATTTGTTGGAAATATGTTTAGTTACAAATTATGCACTAATAGTTAATTAACTACCTAGTTCTATGCTCTTGTGTCATTATTCATCTTTAAAAGTATCTGATACGATGGTTATTAATGAGTTCTATATTTTTATAATAGCTTTGCCAACCCTGTGTTATGACTGCTCATTTATTGACCTTTTTTTTTCCTTGTGGTTTGATCAACTTTGAATTATTAGCATTTAAATGTGCTAACGGAATATTGAAGTCTCATAATACAGTGTTGTTTGTAGCAAAATCATTAATGTGATAAGATGCAGATCAAAAGTAATGTTCACCAAAGCGAATACAAATCATACACTGTGGAATGAATATGAAAAGATGAAACGCAGTGAACAATAGACTTCCATTAATGTATTAGTGAGCATATTAACAACAAAATTCCTAAAAGATATGAAGGAAACTCTCTGCTAAAGAAAAATAAGGAACATTTCTCTGAATATAAATATTTTCCTAAAAGACACAATTTAAGGTTGATTTGCTACTTTTTTCCTGCAAGCGCATGTCAAATTTACTCATTTGTCAAAAGCATTAGTTTGCATCAATAATACAACAGATAAATGTTTATGGTAATAAACAGTGCTCTAGATGCTAATTTAAAGTGAATTTGTAGACGTCCTTCCTCCAGGCTGGAGGAAACCTAAGGTAGACAGTCACAGTATAGAGCTTGCTAGATCATGTGTGTTCTTTCAAAGTCACCTTCTTAGGGGCGCTCTTGATGGGTTGAGGTTGAGGTGTTTGAGCTAGGACAGAAAAGGGCAACACAGGTGTTAATGGATTGGAGAATATGGAAATTGTTCTGGGATTGGAGAAGTCATCCTTATGAGGAGAGGCTGAGGAGGTTTGGATTGTCTAGCCTAAAGAAGACAAGACAGAGAGTTTATTGCCCCTTACAGCTACCTGGAAGTAGGTTGTAGGGAAGCTGGTGTTGGCCTCTTCTCCCAAATAACTGATGATGGGACAGGAGGAAATGGCCACAATGGGAAGTTGAGCTTGGAAATTAGCAAAAATTTCTTTAGTAAAAGAGGAGTTAAACATTGGAACAGGCTGCCCAGGGAAGTGGTTGAATTACCATCTCTGGAGGTGTTCCAAAGATGAGTAGATGTGGCATTTTGGGACATGGTGTAGTGGTCATGGAGGTGTTGGGTTGAAGGTTGGGCTTGATCTTAGAGTTTCTTTCCAATGTCAATGATTCTGCATTTCTGTGAGGTACCATTGCTGGTCAGGGTAATCCTGATGCAGGTGATGAAATAACAATTGGGATCTCAGCCTCACATCCAGTGAGTTATTAGCTATTCTGTGCTGAATGGGAAGGTCTTCTATTAGTATGTTGTTAAACAGCTCAGTATCTTGAAAATGGCATTGCTCACCTGTCACAGTTACATTGTACTAGCGGGAACATCATACCAGCTTTTCTGAAAATAAAAGAGGAAAGAACCAGTGTGTACTAATCCTTATAATTAACGTCATAGTTCTTCATATCTCTAGCTATTCTCAAAATAATTCTGTTTGGGTCTGGATCCCTATAGTCTTTAAAGACTTTACAGCAACATTATCAATATGACAGATGTTCTTGTGTAGCTGTAACTCAAAACAAAAACAGTACATTGCTGATAGGATATTTTTAGATAAAGATAATTATAAGAGAAAACTCACATATGGTCAACCATGATGATTATGTTAATCCCTACATCTTCTATACTCTCAAATGCAAAATTCCAGCCTTAAAGAAGTGACAAAATTCTCACATTTCTACACAAGAAAATGAGTATTTCCCTGTCTAAACCCATGTGTAAATTTTTATTAGGATGGACTGGTGAAGAAAATAACTAAATTGAGCCGTAAAAGATTGTTTTGCCATTTAAGAGAGACGTCTGGGTAAAATGGATTTGTTCTGATAATGTGAGGCTGATTCCTGTATTGGAAATTGCATCGCTGACAGCCACACTTGAGTGAAAATTTTTCTGCATTGCCAAATGCCACATCGCATAACTTTTTCTTTGGCTTAATAATATGGAAATGTTTGGTGACAATTTATGATTATTGCTTGAGAATTTCATAACAGCAATTTACATTAACTTAGAGTGACTGAGATATGCTAATTTTAATTCTTTTTCTAGAAAAATATATAAGCCAAGTACAAGGACAACATCACCAGAAACAAAGTTAGCAAGAAGAAAGGTTTTAGGGACTGATTAACCACAAATCATAGAAACATTAGGGATTGGAAGGGACCTCAAAAGATCATATAATCCCATCCCCCTGCCACAGCAGGACCACCTAGACCAAGTTGCACAGGAACAGATCCAGGCAGGTCTTCAATGTCTCCAGAGAAGGAGACTCCACAGTCTTCCTGGGCAGCCTGTTCCAGTGCTCTGTTACCCTCCCTGGGAAGAAGTTCCTTCTGATATTGATATGGAACATCTTTAGTTCCAGCTTGCGTCCATCTAGTGATAGGACCTAGTCAAGCTCAAGAGACCCAACTCCCTCAGCCTTTCCTCATAAGGAGGGTGCTCTACTTCCTTCATCATCCTTGTTGCTCTATGCTGGACACCCTCCAGCAGCTCTGTGTCCTTCTTGAACTGAGGGGCGCAGAACTGGACACAGTACTGCAGATCTGGTCTTACCAGTGCAGAGTAGAGGGGGAGAAGATCTTTCCTTGATCTGCTAACCACCCCCCTTCTGATCCCCCCAAGGATGCTGTTGGCCTTCTTGTCCTCAAGAGCACATTGCTGGCTCATAGTCATCCTGCTGTCCACTAGGACCCGCAGGTCCCTTTCTATTGCTCTCCAACAGGTCAGTCCCCAACCTATCCTGGTACCTGGGGTTGTTCTTCCAGAGGCTCATCCAAGTCCTCTTTTTTATTTGAGTTTATTGATTTGGTGTTTAGTGAGAAGGTCTCCCCTCAGCCTCTTTTTCTCCAGACTAAATAGGTCAAGCTCCCTGAGCCACTCCTCACAAGGTTTGTTCTGCAGACCCTCCATCAACCTGGTTTCCCTTCTCTGCATCCACTTCAACCCCTCAATATCTTGTATTGAAGTGCTCAAAACTGATCCCAGTACTCGAGGTGTGTCTTCACTGGTGTCCAAATCAGGCCAAGGTAAATCAACATTGGCTGACCTTTGTGAGCGATGGTGACATGACAAGTACATGATCAGAAGAAATGCAAGTAATTTATCTTAAGAAAACTTAATAAAGCCACTGATCTGGAGGAATTGTTTAGACTTCTTCAGCACTTTACTGAAGTGATACAATTTTTTATATGCCAAAAAATAATTTATGTCTCTGAAGGGGAGTAAGGCTTAGACTATATCTTAGGGAGAATTTCTTCACTGCAAGGATGGAGAGACTTTGGAATAGATTGTCCAGAGAAGTTGTGGCTGCTCTCTCCTTGAAGGTGTTCAAGGTTAGGTTGGATGTGTTCTTGAGCAACCAAGTCTAGTTGAGAGACATCACTGCCAGCGGCAGGGGGTTGGAATAGAAGATCTCTAAGGTCCTTTCCACCCTGGGAGATTCTGTGTGCTTGGCTCAGCCTCTCAGCTGTAACAAAAAGAAATGATGGCCTAGATTCTGATAGTTTTACTTTATTGTCATTGATGAGTAAGTTCCCTGCAGTCAGGGAACTACTTGGATTTCCAGTGTAAAGAAGAATCCAGCTTATGGACTTGTTACACAGGTATCTCTAGTTGATCTTTGCGAATTCATAGGATGACTATTTATGGGATATTTATATACTGTGTTTTATTAAACCAACAAGATTATAAAAATCGAGTAAATATAAAACATTCAAGGTCTGCCATCCCCTGTAACTGATTCAACACTGCAAAAGTAATACAAAATCAGAGCCTTTGCTATTTTCTGAATCTCTTGGCTAACTTCAAAATATCTTCTGTTGTCACATGTTTTAAAAATAGGTAATCCTGAGTTAACACAGAATATTTACAGTCCTAACTGTCGCATAGATTTGTAGGGTTGGTTATTCCCGCTGTGTAGTTATTGCACTTTTTCAGGAGTAAGTGTGTACCAACAAGCAAACACACATGACGAGTACAGGGAAATATTCATCCTTCCTCTATTTCTGTAGCAGCAATTCTAGGTGTGGCAGATCCTCTCAGTGTATATTTGTTTTAAACATTTTTTATTAACATACGTATCCAAAGTAGGGTCCGGTTGAGCAACTGCTGTTTTAGTGGAGGAAGATGGGCAGCTTTTCTGGATTCCTTGCCTTTGTTTTCTGTATTTTAGAGTAAATTCTTGAAACACTTCTTTTCACGTAATATGTTTTCTAATGTCTTGTGCTTATTTGTGGCCAATAGCTGCTGTTGGGCTACTTCAAAATAGCATTTATCTGAAAGCGTGGGGATTTTCTTAACTCAAATGAACATCAGCTGTGCGCTGATCATGCACGTTGCTGACAGCGTGTTTGAAACTAGAATGATGAATCTGAAATAGATTCCGTTTCTAAGACAATCTCTCCAATTGCAAGGAGCTGTTGGCCGTTTTGCTGCTAATCCAGTGCTGCCTCTAACAATGCACTGCCTAAGTGGTATTTCCAGACAGGTCATTGTGTCTTATTCTTTGTTGATTTTTCTCATTCTGTGTATTTGAACTACTTTAGCTGGAAGTACTTAGCTGAGAGATTCACAGAAAGAACACATAGCATGGGGTGGGTGACCTGTGAAGTCAGACATGAAAGATTCCTGTTTGGCTATTTTTCAATGCTGTTTCACTTGAATCTGAGGCTTTACTAGCTGCGACATTGCACAGCAGTCATTTTATTTCCTCATAGTAGCTGGACAGATTTATCAATTTCTTTTTCCTTGTTCTTCACAGTTTTTTTTCCCTGTTATTTTTCTAAAGGGATAGAGGAAAGAAAAGGTAATATTGGATTCTGGAAGACAAATCCATTATCAAATTCCTTTTTGCAATCGGTGCTTTTGGGACGAGGGTCACACTACAGAAATATCTGAGGTTGGCACAGAATACCTATTTAATGAGTTCTTTTGCAAGTGAAAAGCATTTGTTGCAAACCCCCCCTTTTTTTTTCCTATTCCTTTTTTCTTTTCCATTTTTTCCTTTTTCTAAGCAAAAGCTGTGCAACAGAGTGGAACTCAGGGTCAGAGTTTAAATACAGTTTGCTATGCCACCTGGTTTTGATCTGGAGCTCAAGCGTGTGACTGGCAACACTCTCACACACAGCGGGGAGACCTGGTAAGGGGCGACTGAGCAACTTTCCTCTCTTTATTTCTTGAATTGTGAAAGGTGTGAGATTGACGGCCTTGTAAAAACAAGTCTCCCGTTTTATTCACAAAGAGAAAGGACAGCAGGACAAACATAACACAATCTTCTCTCACAGAGCTTTGCCTCTTTCAGGCCTGCTTTAGCTAAGGGTCTGGAGAGGGTGAGAAGAGCATTTTCTCTTTATATCATTTCAGTGTCCCACTGCTATGACTCTGCACTGGGGTGCCAATTGTGGTTGTTGTCTTTTCTTGGGTGGTTGCCACCTGTCCATTAGAAACTGGCAAGGGACCAGGAATTCACTTCGCAGAGGCCACAGAATAGATGTCATGGTCTCAAATTAACATTCTAGACACCAGGTCAGGACTGGAAACGGCAAAGGCACCGTGTATGTTGTTCCTTGATTACTTATTTATGGAGTTACCAAGCATTTGGGCTACGTCCACACACGCTTTACTAGTTTCTGAAACTTTCTTTACTTAATTATGATTTTTGTTTTTAAAGAAATAATAAAGGTCTGAGGCAGATTAAGATCCCTTTTGCTACAGGCTGTGCAAACCTTGGGTTGTCTTCCTTGCCTCTGAGTCTTATGGCTCACTTGAGGGTCTCTTGTACTCTGCAGGTCTCAAAGCACAGTCTGACCCAAGGGAGTAAAAAGCCCTGGAAACACACCCTCAGTAATCAATGACAAAGCATTGCCATTTTATTAAGTTATCGTGACTGTGGTAGAAAGATCATGAGAAATGCAGAAGAGATCAATAGTGTAGTTAGTAGAGTAGGGTATATTGTTGGACTCGGTAATCTTAATTTCCAGCCTGAATGATTCTGTGATTCTAAAGATGAGATGAGTCAACAGTCAAGAAGTAACATAAAGATGGGACAGAACATGAAAACAAATTGAATAGGTAGTTGAAAAATAAATATGGAGTTTGGATATCTTTTTTATTCATGAGTTGTCCAGTTGACTATAAAAGAACTTTTTAGGGGATGAAATATTTGTGACTGTGTATCAGAATCTAGCTGGTGATTTAGGGACTTTTCAAGATTGCACAACTCTATCCATAAGGTCTATGGTTATACTGGTGATTTGTCTGTAAGACTGTGGGACTAGAGCTATGATGTATAAGGGTGTTGGTAATGTACTGCACTGTGGACATCTAGAATGAGCTATAGATGTACTAAATCTACCAATATTGTGTCCCTGGAAAAGAGCAAGGACATAAAATTAAAAAAACCTACCAAAAAAAGCATTGTGCGAAAGCAAACACAATCCTTCCAGTTTTAGTCAGTAAAAGGAGATGAACTTGAACTGGAGGAAAAACTGCAGTGTTGGCAAGAATGTATTTTCTCATAATGCAAGATGGGGATGGAGGCACCATCCTTTTTTTAACCTTCATCAAAAGCCAGGGATTTACACACTGAGTTACACATAAGGAACTATGTCTGCAAAAGGACATGGTGCTTTGACATAGTTTGCTTTCAGATGCCTTGCTGAGGTTTCTCCTGAGTCATCAGTGATGGATCAAGAGGAAACAGACTCAAGCTGTGCCAGGGGAGGTTAGGCTGGACATCAGGAATAATGTCTTCCCTGATACAGTGGTCAGGGGTTGGGACAGGCTGCCAAGGGAGGTGGTGGAGTTGCTGTCCGTGGAGGTGTTACAGATATGAGTAGGTGTGGCCCTGGGGAACAGGATTTAGTGGGTATGGTGGAGTTTGATTGACTGTTAGGTTGGATGATCTTGGATGTCTCTTTCAATCTTAATGATTTTATGATTCTATGACCAGTGAGATCCTTAGATGCTGTTTTCTGCAGAGGGTATCTAAAACGCTACACTGCAATAGCATACTGCTTTGATTTGCACCAATTCTGCAGAGGGATGTGCAACCCTGTGAAGACAGCTTAAAAAAACACTTACCACACAAATTATCTGTATTGTATTTAAATACCTGTGTTGTGGTGTTCTTAAGTGCTATATGGGCCCCTCAGTTCAAGAAGGACAGAGAGTTGCTGGAGGTTCTATAAATATCAGAAGAAACTTCTTCCCAGGGAGGGTAATGAAGCACTGGAACAGGCTGCCCAGGGAGGTTGTGGAGTCTCCTTCTCTGGAGATGTTCCAGACCCACCTGGCTGTGTTCCTGTGTGACTTGGTCTAGGTGATCCTGCTGTGGCAGGGGGATTGGACTATATGATCTGTCGAGGTCCCTTCCAATCCCTCATGATTCTATGATAGGCTGTGCTATAGAAAATTAAAAAACGGGTTTTCTTGTCTGAAAATGGATGACCAAAGCTGGCTCTCACTACAGCTTTTACCTTTAAATTATATGTCTATAGCCAAAATGCAGTCAAATTTATAACCAAAACCCAGCCAAATTTTTAGTTATAGTTTACAGGTTATTTATTTTTTTGTTTAATTTTTATTAGCATGATTAATCTTAGAATAACAGAATTCCAGGGTTGGAAGGGACATCCAAAGGTCATCTAGTCCAACTGTCTTGCAGTGAGCAGGGACATCCTCAAATACATGAGGTTGCCCAGAGCTTTGTGAAGCCTCACCTTGAATTATCTCCAGAGATGGCACCTCAACTACCTCCCTGGGCAACCTGTTCAGTGTTCAACCACCTTCATACTAAATGATTTCTTTGTAACATCTAATTAAATTCTACCCTTTTCTAATTTGAAACTATTGCCACTAAGTTGTAATCAAAAAAGAAAGAACATCCTGTTTGCTTACTTTAGACATGCCCACCCAGCCTGCCCACCAGTGAAGGTCTCAGCACTGATACTGATTGCATGTTTGACATCTCTAATGAAGTAAGGGCCCCACTGCATTCTTCCCAAGGGAAAGAGGTATTCCCAGTAACCACTTTTAACTTAAGACTGAAGAAAAAATTGTCATTCAGTATACATTACTCATGTTTTTTTGCTGGAAATCTGATCCCTGTAATTTAAAAAATAGATTTCTCACTGCAGTGATAGCAACTGGGTAGTTCAGAAAGGGGCAAGATTGAAGACGCAGCCGGATCAGCTTTCTAAACTACACACTTCCTTAGTGCACTAATCACACATGATCAAATGGAATGTTTTGTCAGCTTTTAGACACTGTGCTATTAGAGTTACATCTTTTACATTCTCAGACTAAGGCTCTGATGAAGGACAGGTTGTACAAATAAACATCAGTCGGAATGTTTTTAAAGAGCAATTGTTTACTGATTGAAATACAAAAACTCTTGCTTATGCCTGGCGATCAAATTACCTGCTTTAAGAGAAAGCAGGTGACATAATTCATTGACTCATGACTCATAAGAAACATCAGGCTCTGTCTTTTGATGTCAAGAGATGCAGATTCTCTTGTCTTTATTAGATGGAGCAGTAGATGACAGGCTTTTCTTCAAAACAGTGCCACCACACATAGGAATCTCACAGCAATTAAACCGTAATCCCTCTGTGAAGAGGATGATCTGAAGCATTCAGGTTAAGGAGTTTTCTGGCTTAAGACAAAGAATTATACTGATGTTGAACTCCATCTGAATTCCCAAGAGTGTTTTTTGTAACATTTCTCCCATTTTGGATGATCTGGAACTGGACGTGGAGGGGCTGTGCAAAAGTGGGAGGAGAAGTTAGTAGATCCCTTCACCTACACACTGTGAAAAAAAAATCCCCAAAGACCTGGCAGAAGGAAGCATGTTAGGATGTACCTGAAGGCTACGCAGGGAGTCAGAGGCAGAGAACTGTTATAGAGAAAAATCAAACACCAGCCAGGAACAAACTCTCCTCTCTTGGCAGATAATAGGGCAATACTCAACAAAAGGAAGCACAGAGTGATACTTGCCCCCACATTAACTCTGCCAAACCATGATTAGTGACTCATGAATTGAAGTCAGGTATACTTTGTCCTTTATAGCTTTTAGTGAACAGTGCCATGACTGAAAGACTGGTGTGATTCAGCAAAGAGAGGGCTTCACCATGCAAAGAGGTGGGTGCTGATCTCACAGGTCATTAGTGATAAGCGGGAGCAGCCTCAAGTTGCACCAGAGGAGGGCTAGGTTGGACATGAGAAAACATCTTTTCACTGGAAGAATGGTTAGGCTTTGGAACAGGCTGTCCAGAGAGGGCATTGAGTCCCCATCTCTGTGTGCATTTAAAGATCAGTGTAGCTTAGAGATCTGGTCTAGGGGTGATCTTGGTGGAGTAAGGTTATTGGTCGGATTTTTGATGATCTCAAGGCTCTTTTCCATCCTGACTGATTCTAGGATTCTGTGACACTATCCAATTGACAGTGACACTTGGGAACAATCAGGCCTTAAAGAGATGTCCCTGGTAGAGTCTTCCATCAGAGGTGCATACATGTCCGTGGCTATTTATGCCCAAACCATGGGCACAGAGGAAGCTCTGGAGCTTCAGCTGACTGTTAATGGAAAAACATTGAGAGTTTGCTTAGAGTATTTGTATTTATTATAATTATTATTTATTATAATATATTATGTGGGTGCACACTTGGCTGTTGTGAATCTTCACAGCTCTTTGCTGACTCTAAATTCTTCCCCTTAGATACTCCAGAATCCTCATCAGAGCGATGCAGTGTGCTTCCCAGAGTAACAGGCAGTGCTATGGGCTCCCTTCTTTACAGACACTTCTAGGGAATTTCTCTGAGTGTAAACACCCAGAACACTCCTCACTGTGTTCAGAGCCTCTCTCAAGCTTTGGAAGCACAGAAGACCTCCCACAGAAAAGACTCTTTTGTGTAAGTAGGTGATGAAAGCTGTGAGAAGAGTAAGCAGGAACAAAATGTAAAGGTCAGCTGGAGAGGGACTTTTTGCAAGGGCATCTAGTGACAGGACAAAGAGGAGTGACTTCAAACTGAAAAAAGGGTAGACATAGGTTAGACTTTAGGAAGAAATTACTCCCTGTGAGAATAGTGAGGCACTGGAACAGGTTGCCCAGGGTGACTGTGCCTTCTCCATCCTTGAAAGTGTTCAAATCCAGGTTGGATGGGGCTGGTATGCTGTCATTCTCGTCACCTTAGATTACTTTAAGAGTAACATGGAAAATTGGAATACAGAGAAACGGTACAGTTTAGTTTAGATATCTTATTTAAGATGAATTGCTTGATACAAGGCCTGTTTCTTCACTGAGCTCACTAGCACAATAGTGGATTCTCATCCTTACTGACTCAAAAGTGTTATATCCCCCAGAATAAGATGGATAAAAGAGTAAATAAAAAAAGAACTAGCGAGTCCATTTTTATGTTGGCTATTGAGAAAATTAGCTTGTTGCCACATTCAAAATAACTGCAAAAGCCTTTTGCATGTTCTAACCAAAATATGGGACCTGAATCCCTCTCTTGGAATCATAGGATCATTAAGGTTGGAAGATACCTACAAGGTAAGTCCAATCATCAATCCAATGCCACCACATCCACTATGTTCAGGGTCCTGTGACAAAACACCTAGAATTTAATTTTCATACAAACATGGAAAACCAAAACATTGTCATGTGAAACAGAAGTGATAGATACACATAGCTAACTGCTCTCCTCTTTTTTTGAATTGTCATTCTTATTTGCAAAGGAAGTTGGGCCCGCTTGGAACAGAATATTTATTTTATTGGTTGAGAAAAAGAGAACAGAGAGCTTTTGGTATCTTCTTGCAAGACTGCATCCACTTCTTTATTGTGCTATAGCAGACAAAAACATGTAGACTTCATACCTGAAGTAATGTCTACAAAGATCTTATCTGCCAAGAAGAACTTCATCCATCTCATCTGAGCCACAATTCCTGAAGAGCAATATCTGCTTGTGAGGCCAGGGTGTGGAAAAGAGAAGGGTGGAAGGGAATTATTCATTCAAAGAGCAACACAGCAGAACATAGAAATAAGAGCTTCTAATGGTAAATCAAAAAGCAATCTCTCGTATTTTTGAGCATACAATCCACAGGTCATCTGTTAAATGAAGATTCCCCGTATTTTACTAGTTATGTTCTTGATAGATGGATGAGGGTTAATAAAACTAGATTTGTCCTGGAAAACCTAATCCTTCTCCATCCTTCTACAGCATTTATTCTTTCTTTACACAGCCTTTAACTCCTGCTGCCTCTGCTTGTACCTCTGTGATTCGCCTCACTTCTGATTTCATGAGATTATTGAACATTTATTATCAAGCTTCAGAGCTCTCAAACAGTTGTAGTGTTATCTGAGGTATGGGTTATGTTTGAAAACAGTGAATAGCCATAGATTCGAATTAAGGAAAAGAAGTATGCGAGATTGAAAGATGAAAGGGGAATCTCATGTGATTCTAAATAAATCAATGCACACTAAATGCAGAAAGCAGAGCAGTTTATAACTTCTATAGAAATCATTGCAAAAGGAACTGAAAAAATCCATATATTTACCTTTCTACTATCTTTTTCATATTTTCTGTAAATGAGTTTTGTAGTTTCTCTGTCAGAATTTCCTGATTGACTTAGGGATGCTGAAATTCATTAAAATACGCAGTTTACATCTATTAAGATTGTAGTCCTGGACATTGCCTGTGGTATCTGGGATCATCTGGACTAGATGCAATCATAGGATTTATGGCTAGTCACAGAGAAAGCATCTGTCCTTCTTCCTAACACTTGTGAGCAAGCTCATAAAGTTCAGAGAGATGCTAGATGTGCCTAAAAGATCATCTGATAAATTCAGTAGAAAAGAGAATTTTATGTTTTTAAGTCTGTAAAACATTTACTTTAGTCTCATGGCACTCCAGGGGAAATGACTAGACAATCATGGAACCTACAGAGGACTAACAGTATGTGCTGTAAGGCAAAACACTACTAATAGTCTGTGAGATTAATTCCCTTAAAAGGTTTAAAAAACGCCAGACTCCAGAGATAATGGTTTTACCATGTAGGCGAACTTGTTGAGCAATTTCTTTCTATTAGAACATCTTTAATAGACTGTCTGATTTTGGAATTACAGCATTGCCATAACATCTATAAAGTTTCTTTTATTGACTGATTATGAGAAGAACTGCGGGTTATATGCCCTGGAGGAGTAGTGGTCAGTAGCATAACACAAATAGACACATAAAACCCTGATAGCTATAAAATCAAAGTGATGTAGAAGTGTTTCTGAGAGTATCAACCAAACTACTGCCAACAATTCAGCTGTACATACCTGCTTACATGGTTGCAAAGCTCAAATAAGCAGAAATCAGTCCTCTGTTCCCTGACCATAAATTGTGGGGTTTAGATAAATCTGACTTCATGACTTGTTTTAATCTAATTTTATGTTTCAGTATTTTAAAAAGTATTTTCTTTATCACTGGCAACACCACTCTGACAGTGGCACTTTCAAACAGAGTGGAGTCAAGTTCCATATCACATGCTGAAAGAGTGGCAGATACCATTCAGTTCCTTGCTCCTAGTTTAATTTTTGTGTATTTAGGCAGTTGTTTCTGAACCCAGTTTGTTTTCTTGCAGAGGAAGCCTAGTCATCTCAGCATGAAGCTCCTGTCACAATCTGACTGGTTAGTAGTTACTAAGATCTACACTAAATATTCCAAAATTTGAGTTCATAGCCAGCTTTCACACTTGTTCATGTGAGGCACTGTCAGACCAAACCAGCTCTCCAAACCTCATAGTGCTAGCGATGGCTAAAAGCTATTAAGGGCCTGTGGATAACCAAAACTTCATTCCTATTACAGCAATTTCTCATTAATTTCAAGCTGCCCTTACATTTATCACTCATCCTGAAAGCCACAAGCACATGAGGAGCCGTGGGGTATCACGGAACTAGAGTTACAAACATAGTAGGATATGGCAAAGCATGCACTGAGCTAATGTTGCTTGAAGGAAATGAGATTTCCCTCAACAGTCCAGCTGTCCTGGGCACAGAAGATTTTGTGTGTTTTCTAGCCCAACTCAGCAGCTGTAGTTGCTGAGTTTATGCGGAGTTCTATTACCAGTGGTGCTTTGCTTTTTCAACAGTAATAACAATTACTTTAGACAAAGTTTTAAACTTTTCAAGAAGGGAATTGTTATGAGGAAAGAGCTGCTTTCTTGTCCCATCTCACTGCACCCACCCTTACCTTTGGTGTGATTAGAAAATATCTCAAGTTTAGTTTTACACGAGTGTGGCTCCATCATTATTGCTGTTGAGCTTACTTCTGGCAGGGGGGAAAGCAACAAGGCAAGCACGCTTCCATCTTTGGGAAAGTAAGCAGTTGAGGGTCCTGAAAACAGTGCAGGACATAGAAAATGGTAGAACAAGGAGCAAAGTCAGAGAAGGGCAGTGCCAGCAGACTGCAAAGGAAACCAGTGAACTATCTAAGATTGCCTTGTATGTGTTGGTGTCGTGGAGATTGTTTGCCATCTGTGCTGAAATGTTCATGAAATTTGTGACAACAGCCTGAGGCAAGGAGGGTCTGAAATGTATCACAGAGCAGTGTTGGATAGGAATCAGAAATACTGCACATCCCAGGTGCTCTTCAGAATTCAGATAAAGTGAGCTTAGCTTAAGGTATTGGATTAAAGCATGGTGGTTCTTGACAGGAACTTGGTCTTTGCTTGATTGTGTCCCTCCTATTACCCCTTCCCAGTGCTTGACAGCACTGAGGAAACAGAAGCTGCTTTGGATCTTGCCAATTTACAAGTACAACTTGCACGGGCAATCAAACTCAAAAAAGAAGAACAAAAGGAAGACTATTATTAGCAATCCCCAATTATTCCCAAGTGCCTGATTTTGGCAGTGCAAGGAGCTGGAACTTCTAGTAACACAAACCAATACATGAATGAAATCCATGCCTGAGCATTCAAAGAAAATGCACGGACAATTTTAAATGATCCTTGCAAGCCAATCCAGTAAACAGTCATTTGGACTGAGGGGTTTTTATGAATAAAACTACAAAAGAAATCTACAGTGTAAATATCGATTTCAGAATGCCCTAGATTTCCAGCCATGTAGTCCAAACCACATTATTTGCATAACGTTTCTGAATTCTGAGGTGGACAGGGGGTTAGTCTGCTGCTGGGTCAGAGGGTGAAACATTGAATTGGCTCAAAAAATGAGACCAGCTTGCCCATCCTTCCCTATTCACAGAGCTTTGTATTTTTCTTGGCACAGGATTCTTTTTGTTTCCTAGCATAACCTTGAAAATATTTTCCTGTGATTTAAACTGTGCTTGTCTGTTCCTGAGGACACATCTGCTTGGGACATGCACAGACAGAGAGGGGCACCTGTCCTGGAGTGTATCTGCATCAATGCCATTTAGAGGAATTCAGGGCTGAGCAAATACCCTCTCATCAGAGGTAATGCAGTATCTGAAAAAGAAATGGAGGATGTCTAGCTGTCTGTGGATGTGGGCAGAGACTGTCCTGGACTGTCCTCATCCATGTGGATGTGATGTCTGCCCTTTTTCTGTTGGTTTGTGGGACAGATTTCTGTGGTTGTCTCCAGCCAGCTCAGAGAATAGCATTCCTAGGTCTTTAGCAATGTCAGTCAGCAGCTTTGTATGAACCTTTAATACTTGCAGAAAAATCTTACCATCTAAGAGCAGTCTTTCCCAGAACAGGCAGAGCAATATCTGGTCTTATTGACATTCTGCTTGCTTTACACTTAATGCTTGGGATGTCCCAAAACCTCCCGTCATATGCTGGTGAAAAAAATTAGCCATGCATTCAGTCCAACTACTCTAGATTGTTGTTAGACGCTTGTCTAACAGTTTATTAATGCTGGGAAGGCTTTACCGAAATTTTTGAGAATTGTTCTCACCAATCTTCCTGTACTAGATAAATCTCTGAAAAACATGTCAACCTATTTCACCATTGGCCTCATTTGAGTTACCTGTAAGAGCCGTCCTCTCCACAATGAATGAAAACCAAATTCACATCAGGAGAGGAAGAAAAGGAAGTTGTTTATCAAATACCCAAAAGTGTCACAAGCCTCTGATCCCACATGGCAGGGACTGAATAAAAAGGACCAAATGACATGTAAGAAATTGCTGCAGAACAGCAAGTAGATCCTGTGCCAGAAAAACTGGGTAGCAAAAGCATCATGTATGAATAAAGGCAAAGATTTGTATCCCAGGAGCCAACACGTAATGTGAACAGTAGAGTGCAGCTCATTCACTACCCCCAACTTCATTTCAGGTGTAGCATAACCAGAAAGCTCTCTGTTCACCCTCAGAAGGAGAAATAGCAGGTGTGCCAGTCAGCAGGAGCTATTGGAAGGTGCCAAATTAAATGGTTTTCTTTTGAGGCAGTTCTGTTGTTTGCTTTTCAGTGTTGTTTATATGAAATGTTTAGAGGTTGATATTTTCCTTTGCTTTACACAATAGAATTATAGAATCATAGAACCATAGGATTCTAGAATCTTAGAACCATAGAATGCTTTGGGTTGGAATGTACCTTCCAAAAGTCATCCAGTTCAATCCTGCTGCGGCCAGTAGGGACATTTCCAACTAGATCAGGTTGCCCAGAGCACTATTCAGCCTGACCTTAACAGTCTCCAGGGATGAAACCTCCACCACCTATCTGGACAAACTGTTCCAGTGTTTCACCAAACTCACTGTAAAAAATCTCCTTATATTTAGTTTAAATCTTCAATCTTTTAGTTTAAAACCACTGACCCTTGTCCAGGTGAAACAGATCTGATTTTAAAGACTGTCCCCATCTGTTTTGTAAGCCCCTTGTAAGTACTAGAAGGTTGCTACAAAGTCTGCCTGGAGCCTTCTCTTCTCCAGGCTCAACAATCCATCTCTCAGCTAGTCCTCACAGCAGAGGTGTTCCAGCCCTCTGATCTTTTTTGTGACCTCCTCTGGATTCACTTCAACAGATTCGTGTCCTTGTTGTGCTGAGGACCCCAGAGCTGGACACAGCAATCCAGGTGGGGTCTCACTAGAACACAGGGGCAGAATTATCTCTCTCAGCCCCCTGGCTCCCATTTCTTTTGTTGCAGCCTAGGACGTGATTTGCCTTCTGAGCTGCAAGGGTGTATTACGGGCTCCACTCCAGCTTTTCCTCCACCAGTACACTCATGTCTTTATCAGCAGGACTGCTCTCAATCATATCATCCCCTGTCTGTACTGATAACAAGGACTGCCCCAACTAAGCTGCAGGACCTTGCCCTTGGACTTGTTGAATCTCATGATGCTTACGTAGGCCCATGTCTCCAACTTGTGAAGATCAGGAGAACTGATCTATTTCAAGGACACTGTTTTGCAGTAGCCAGTTCATGGTTCTGTGTAAGAGAGGAAATAGCATTTGCTGCTTAAATTTAAACAGACTATTTTCACTCTTCTAGACCCCACAAATAAAACTCTCTGAGTTCTTGTGCTTCAAAGTAGTTTTAGTGAGTCACTGATGTGGCAAGCTCATCGTGTAATAGCAAAAATGTGCCCTTTCCTGTCGAAGTCAGTAAGTCATCCAAGCTTTGCATCATATTTTAGGTTTAATTGTTTTTTTCTCAGCCCAGACTGACCGTTCTGTCATGTGCAGATGGGCAGTGAATGCCCTCAGCACCTATCATTTTCTATCAACTATCTGTCATTGTAACACTCTCATTTTTCTTCGCTATCATGGTATTTATGTTCCTGACAACTAAATCTGCTCACCACATACAAACCATGCCAAGCAGCCATGAGTCTGATAGGGAGAAAGAAGCTAGCTCTGAAGACAGGGTAAAGAAAGACTGAATTATTGACTGAACCAAGAACAATTCACCTTCAAATTCTCATAAACTCTTGGATACCACAACGTTATCTCACAGTTCACTGCAAAAACTGGTACCCAATGGCAGAAAGAAAAGGAGGAGGTAGGAAGGGTGATGCCTATCTTGCACACCATGCAACTTTTCTTCACACAGTGACACACTAGGAGGTCAGTCTGCGTGTGAAAACCGTGGTTCTAATACCTGTAAGGCAGTGTATCTGCTAATCACACCACTTCTTAATGCAGACACAGGGTAAACAGAGAGCAGGTACTTTCTCCTTTTCTAAGGTGGGTTGTGCTTCTAGATGACCTTCCAGATCTGTGAGTAAATGAAATCTGCTTGTGACTTTTCTCTGAAGCCAGCTTGAAAGAAGCAGTCCTATCAGCACTAACCTGCTCTCCTGGTCCCATAGAGGATGCCTACATGTTCTGAGTCCCTAATAATTCCAAGTGATCAAGAGAGCAGATCTCTGGCCTACAACAAAACCCAGTCAGTGTCTGCTAGCAGTTTAGTCAACAGTATCTCAGTGCTTTAGAATGTTGCTTTGAGTTATTTAATTTACAAGTGTAGGTTTGTAATTAGACCAATCACATGGGTTGTTGCCTTTGCCTTTGCCTACTGGGGCTGTTTAGCCTGAGGAAGCCTCAGCCTGAGGCCAAGTTGAGACCTTACCACTTTCCATAACTATCCAAAGGGACATTGTAGAGAGGTGGGTGCTGGTCTCTTCTTACAGGTCATTAGTGGTAGAACAAGAGGGAATGGTCTCAAGCTGCAGTAGGGGAGGGTTAGGCAGGACATTGGGAAGTATCTTTTCATTGACAGAATGGTCAGGGCTTGGAACAGGCTGCCCAGGGAGGGGGTTGCGTCCCCCTCCCTGGAGGTGTTTAAAGATCATTTAGATATGGTGGTTAGAGATCTAGTTTAGTGGTTTCCTTGGTAGAGTAGGGTTAGTGGTTGCACTTGATCTCAAGGATCTTTTCCAACCTGAATCATTCTATGGTTCTGTTCCCTTCCACAAGAAGACTTTTTCATCAATTTGTTGCAACTTGACCTTATTACAAATGAAGACAGTGTGAAGCTGGTGTTATTCATCAGCAGAAAATTATGTTTCTCCTAAAGGGGTTTAGGACATATTTATTTTATTGCCTCTATAAAACAAGCTAAAGTAGAAAGTGTTGGCGTGGCTATGATTTT
The DNA here is from genome assembly GCA_013397515.1 of Upupa epops. Lineage (NCBI taxonomy): Eukaryota > Metazoa > Chordata > Aves > Bucerotiformes > Upupidae > Upupa > Upupa epops. The sequence goes on along the minus strand of VZRI01005832.1, from coordinate 171,168 downwards.
TTTAATTAAACTTCTACTATATCAATTTTTATTATTTAATTAGAGCTTTTATTTCTATATGCAAGACTAAGGAAATGTCATCAATTTGTACATTAATTTACAGCATGAATTACTACAAAATCTACCTAGGTCAAGACTAGTGAATGTCTGTTTTGGTGTAGTCATATCTATTTGCTAGGGTATTTAGAAAGCTGAAGACATTATGTCATCACCCTTTATTTGTTTCTCTCATTGCTCTTTTTTATTCCTCTAAACAGCCATTCTCCTCACAACTGCTCAGTTACTTAGATGAAGTAAATTTGGTGGTCCCAGCCCACACCTTTGCGGGCAAGGGACTCCACTATAGTAACTATTGTAGCTGGCACTAAATAACCTTGCTGTGAGTCTCCACTCAGAACCCCAGATTCTGGATTTGATCACACTGATCACACCTGCTGAACAAGTGGATGTTCAAGATCAAAGTTTGGCCTATGTACTTTCCCTGGACAAGACTTTTAAAGCTATTAGCCTATTTTACACAATCCTTGAGTCTTAAAAAAATAAACAAATATTCAAGTATTTAGTGCTGATGATAGAGAATGTAAAACAACTGGCCCTTGATGACCATCTCTGTTTTGCCTTTCACTTGCTCGCCAAGAGTAGATAAATCCAAGTATTCTAAAGAGCTATTAGAGTTCCACTAAAATCTGTTTAACTAATATTTAGTCATAAGGATTGTATTTGGTTATGGAGCAACAGGCACATTTATTTCCCTGCTCACATTTTAAATGTCATTTCCTGTCTATTGATTCTCTTGGCATTGGTTACTGATCATATAACTCCCAAATGGTGTAATCCAAGCTGTTCATATTATTTGGCTCAAACTTTATTTTGAAAATCTGTAGTAATCTAAGTTAAATAAACATAATGCTAGAAAATATACTCTGGGGAATAAATCTGCATTGACAGGGAGATGGATTAAATAGATCTTTTCCATCTCTGTATATGACTTTTTGATTACAGAAGGTAATAGGAAAAGATGGATGACTGCCTAATTGGATATTAGTAGGAAAAGAGTGACACATGTTATAGGATACTGCTAGAGGATGACTCTCAGGGTTGCAAAGTGAGGTATTTAGGACAAATGAGCCTGTCACATTAGATAAAGTAAAAGAGACAGTCAGGATTCCAAGAGCTCCTCTGACTCACAATTAAGAAAATGTCTCCACAGGAGTCTGTGCTAAGCATATCAAAGATAACGGATGCAATATGTTGAGGGCATCCAGCCACCTGTACGGAGGAAGCTGCCTTTCAAAGGTTACCAGAAAATGGAAGGAACTGGGCGTGTTCTTGCTGCATTTGAGGTTTCTTTTTCCTGATATGTGTCTGAAAGTGTATCTGAAAAAGGTATCAGGTAATTTTGATTACTTTCAATATAAAGATGCAATTTTCTCATGTAAAGTCTGTTTTTACGTTGAGAAGTAAGCAATGGTTTGTGGTAAAAAAAAAATGGTGAGGAAGATTGGTGAGACAAGGAAAATGTGGCAAGAACTGTGCAATTGAGGTGGGAAGGGGCTTCTGATTAGGAACCACTGGCTCTTTGATACCTTTGCTTTTATTTAATACTTAAGCTATGGAATTATCAAAAAAACCCATAGCATTTTAAAGCAACATATCTCCTCTTCTTTCTTGATTTTTCCCAAAGTTGTAACTTGTATTGTTTTCCAATAATTACATGTGTTGGTTGAGTTAATGAAATAGATGACAGCTTTCACCTTTCCATAATTTTTAAGCCCTGAGTTAGTCAACCACTTTGAATGGAATTTTCAGTCCTGTTCATTTCAGTGAGCCTGAAGGAGACCATTTGAAACCCAGTGTATCTGCAGGCACTCTGCGCTGAACCAAGGTGTGAATTGGTGTATCAGTTAAAAGGTAGAATAAAACAATCTTGTAGTGCCAAAAGAAGGTATAAATCTAGAGATATATAGGAAGAGAAAAGTACTTTAGTGGAAGATTAGAAGCAAGAATATAATGAATTCAAAACTGTTGCTGCTCCCCTCTGTCCTGCATAACTGGTATAGGATTCTGTATTAGTACAGCTGCATAGCCCAGAAATAATGTGTCTGTATTTGTATTTATGTGAATTATACATAATGGATATAGAGAAAATACACTATATATAAAGCTTATTAAAGTTAAATGGCATAAATCCCATGCAAGCATATAATATTGAGTTAATTATCAAACGTAACTGTGAATGCATTCAGAAGTGTCTTTTTATTTTTAAAATATTATTTTAATTACCCATCTTCATTTTCAAACTTTCCAATTAATAAAGCATAAGAAGACAAGCAGCCTAAATTTCCTGAAACATACAGGACTTCTGCGAAAACACCTTTTAAAATTGGAATAGAATTGAAGTCACTTGTGTCACATGGATCTTTATTTTCAGTTATTTCATTTATGTGTGCACATCAGTGTCCAACATGACATTCCAAAGTATAAAGATTTTAGTAAAGATTGTTTAAAAATAAAATTGAAGAGACCAAGAAACAGGACTAAGTTTTCTCAGGTAACTGCTAGAGTTTCAAGAAGAGAGGTTGTGAGCCACAACTCATTATTGAGCAGTAAAATGGAGATGTAATCATGTGCTAGATAGAAAATCTAGACAGGATTCTAGTTGGGAATTAGTGTGGTTTCAATTTCATATATATTGTTGTATGACTGATATATGTCTGAAGTGAAACTTCTTACTCTTGCAGTATGGGTGGGTAACCTCTCTTTCTGCCTTATTCTTCTACTTTGAGAGTGGCAACAAAACTCACGATAGCTGAAAGTGCCATTTTACATTTTGACTCTTGGGTCAGTATTGCTAGGTTGCCAGACCTGCAAAGGCTATTATGGTTTTAAAATTAAATGCTTAATTTTCAGTTTTGCCCCTTAGCAATACTAATTTTTTCTCCCAAAATGCAAATTTTCAATTTTCCCCTGATGTTTGGGGCATTAAGCAAAATGTGGTTTTTTTCTTCTTGTTGGAAAATGCAAATAAAAAAATGGGAAAAATTCTTCACAGTACTGAGGAAAATAGAATGGTGAGGTACAGTCGTAGCAGTGTGTGCGGTGAGAGATGCCAAAGTGTTTAGAGCTTTTGTATTATGACAACAAAATAATTCTGTTGGATCTCTTAACAAAATTTCTAAGCCAATAAGTGAAGAAAAGAAATAGAATAAGAAATAAAATCTGACAACCAGCAAGACATTCCTATGTGGAAAAATGTTTCCAGTGATCACTGTGCGTGTATCATATATCTGCACAGGAAAACAAAACGTTAAGCCCTATGGAGTATTCCCAGCCCATGTGTCACATTACCCCCTGGCAGGCAAGCATGGAAAACAGAAGTGGGAGAGAGTCTTTTTATCCTTGTTGCTTTATCTGCTATGTTTAGTCATTCCCTGAAGGGTGTATTCTGAATTCTTGGTAGCATTAGGTGAGTAGATCTGGAGTGTATAAACTCGTATCTGAAAACATTCCAGCATCAGTATCCATTTGGCTGTTTGAATGACTTCGACATGCCATACATTTTTTCCTATGCATGTATATTATTATCCTGTAGGGCATTATTTCTGTGCAAGTTACTGCATTTTGTATATGTGCCTTGGGACTTGTTAGGGCACATTTTCTAAAACACTTGATAGATAAATGAGGCTATTCAGCTATTACTGGTGAAATATTGAGGTAGGTGTTACATAAGGAGATTATTATCACTAGTGTGGACCATGCTGATTTGCACTCTTGAGTATTAAATATTCCTAATCCCGGCAACTGATTTGACCTGCTAATTAGTTAACAAACTGTGAGGTCAGGTATTTCCTATCTGGATAAGTAAATGGTTAAAAGCATCATAAGTTTGCTGGAAGATTTCACACCATTTAAAAAGTTGTGAGGCAAAGTTTCTAGGGTTAGGAACCGGTATTTTTCTGCTCTCTACAAATACAGGAAGAAAAACTGTTACAAATAATCTGAAGTTTATTTGGAAACCAAATGCCTGCATTAAATGCAGTGCTTCTTCTTCCCCTGAGGCTGTATGTGTGTGTCCTTAACGTGCATTTAAATATTGAGATACTTTATTTTCTCTGACTTTATTTTAGCTATGTGTTTATGTATTTAGCTATTATTTTAGATGTGAAGCAATTTAATATATTAACAATTAGACACCTTTTTACTATATTTTTCTAATTCTTGCTTTTAGAAATAATATTATATAGTACAATAAATCATTGCCTATACTATATATATGCTATAACCAAACTGCATAGTTGTGACCTTTAACATTTCAGTTACATTTAAGGTTCATATTCATAACGTCTAATGACTTTAGACATTTAATAGATCAAATTTAACACATAAGTGTTCTTTGCAAAGGAAGTCAGGATAACTACAAGTATGCACAGGTCCACAGCATAAATCAGGTGGTTTAACAGCTGATTTGTTAAAATTTAGATCTCATGTTATTATGAAACTCTCCTGTTAATTTCTTTAAACCTTGCATAGAGATTTAGCCATTAAAGGATTAAAATAAATAATACATTTATTTATATATAAGCTGATCAGTGTAACCATATTAACTGTGCTTTAAAACATTTTTTGTTTACCTAACACAGCACACAAACTACTTAGCCATGTGTTTAAGCCTGTAACAAAGAACTTCGGGCCAGGATTTTATTCCAAATATTCATTAAAGACAAAGACAAAACCCCCTCTGATTTCAAACATTTTAATGTATAGAACATTTTAGTTGTGGATTAGCATTATGTGTATTTTATAATACCATGTGTGCGCCAGATCAGGTGTACAAGCATTGGCTTCATTCTGACTACATTTTCCAGGTGATACCAGGTATCTCCTTAATATGAAAATGTGCCAAAGACAAAGCAATTTGGAAGATCTTGAAGGGCTTTTCCAACCCTGATGATTCTATGATTCTATGACCTCAATTCTGAGTGGTTTCCTTAGAACAATGGTGATCGTGAAGATCTTGTGAGCCACCAGCTGTTTTTTAAATGCTGAAGACCTCCAAAAAATCAGGCAAGAGTGTATGATATTCAGTGTCATTTCAGGAAAGTGTTAGTTTCTTCTCTTCTCTTGCCACATAATAAACAAAACAAACACCTCCCTAGTGTATGCTCCTAGATCTCACACGTCTGTAGGAAGTGGCAAATGCCACTGGCAGATGCCAGAATTTTTAATGTGCAACATAACCTAAATTTAAAGCATTGCCAGATAAAATATGCAGAGTGTTACGGAACTGTTAACGCATGTAATACAGTAGATGAAGTATGGGATGTGGAACTTAACGAAGCTTGCTCAGCAGACAAGTTAGTGTTATCCACATGGAGCTATGCAAGACACCAACTGAGAAAGCAAGCCAACTTTTGGAAGCTAGTTAAAGTGTTTATACAGTTTTTTTCCACCTCAGAACCTACAGCAATACCATTAAGCTTGAGGGCTTCTAAAGCATAATACAAGTTCCATTATCCAACATCCAACAATGCAGTGGGTTGAATTTACCAGCAAATTATATCCTACGCTGAAGACAACCTTTAATGCTTGAAAAGCAGCTCTGCTACTTGACCTTATACCAGATTGTTTGGATACATAAACCATAATAAAGTAGGGACAGAGAACTCCATAAAGTGTGGATGAGAACGACAACTATGAATGTCAAAGTCTCTAATTCTACAGAAGGTTATCTCACTGCCTCACCCAAATTTTATTGTGGCTTTGCAGTACCACAAATCTGGCATGGAATTAAATAGTAGTGAACAAGAGACACCAGTACCATGGCAAGCAGCTTCTGTCAGTCCAGATTTACTTAAAGTACAAAGCAATTTAACTCCACAGATGGGTATGTGGACCACATGTCATGTGTTCTCCTGAGTATGGTATATAACTGCCTCTGTGCTCAAGGCACTTGTCCAGGGGCCAAGAAGGTCACTGACATCTTTACCTGAATGAAAAATAATGTGGCCAACAGGAGAAAGGAAGTTGTCTTTCAGGTATAGGGAGTAGGTTTTTCATCGGCTGTCTGATGTACAGCATACAGGGAGCAAGCAGGTCACAGAGATGTTTAGGTTTTAATAAAGTGCTGAAGTGTGATTTCAATTAGTGAAAATAATTTTGTATAGCAGTGTCTTAGCAAATGGTTTTCTTCTTGTTACAACTTCTTCATTCTGTCCTAACCCTTCACTTCAGCTGGTAAAAACACTCATGTTGCTATTATTTAAGGGTCGACAGAGAGCCATTGATACGTACAAGTAGAAGTGAATGTATTGAAATCTGCTCATAAACAATTCCTTCTGTATTTCAAATTTCTTCATTCTACATTCTTAATATTCAACATTAGCAAAAAGATAGGCAGCACATAGAGTCACAGTTTTGTCTTCAGGGTGAACTTTCCTCGGCATAACTTGCTAACCTTTTTATTAGCCCCTAAACATAAACCTGTCCAGTTTGCCTTGAGACATCATTCAGGATTAGATAGCCAGAGTTTCAATTTCTCATGAACAGCTGGAGGACAAAGAAGCTGAAATGATTGAGCCACAGGTAAAGATATTCATAGCAAGACATTCCTGTGCTGTGCAGGCTATTTAATATCTGGGTAGCAGACCTGCAAATTTTGAATATTTTTTCAGACAGATAGCAGTAGTGACACCTTAATATCTTTATCAGTCTTGGTAAGGGGAAAGCTAAACTGTAATGTCATGTTCCCCTGCTTATTTTTCTGCCAGGGTTAAACTGAAATATGAGACGTCCCTTGACTTTAAAACTAGACTAGAATTTTTATTAAAATGGCTTGGTATTGCCTTTGGGTTTCCGGTGACCATTGCCAAAATATTTGCATTCCAGAAGAATCATGTGTGCACTGATGCATCTGAGAATGGCTTGGGTTTGATTGGCAGAGGACAAGTAATTAAAAAAAGAACCAAAAACAACCCAAACTGGTACTAGCTTTTAAAGTATTTGTTACTGCACTGATTAATATGTGAACACTGTCACAGCCCCACGTACGAAAGATGTTTCCTTCTGAAATGCTGGTGCCAGAGAGCTTCAGTGTTTACATCTCATCAGTGATGACAGCACTCAGTGCTGAGGTCATGCCTGGACTGCGATTGCCTACTGGGAGTTGTTTCTGAGCTAGAACATTTCACTTAATAATAGTAGAAATGATTGACAATAGGGGGAAAAAGAAAGCTATACAAGCCTAGTAGTAATAATGGACTTACTGCTTGCAAGAAGCCTATTGAGGAACCAGATGGGAATTGGCTGGGGGTAAACTATGTCTTTCCAAGCTGATAAGTCAATGAAGTGTTAAAACAAGAAAACAGAACCAAGAAAGTTTGGGGTTTTTTTAATTGTTTGTTTGGGGATTTTTGTTTATTTTTGTGAGTGTGTTTGGGTTTTTTTCTCTGGATCCTGTGCACAGGACAAAAGCAAATCTTTCTGGTCAGATGACTCAAGGCCACATTCTTAAAAATTGATAGTTTCTCCAAATGCAGAAAACTGCAAAGGTCCTCTGAAACAGATTGAATGACAGATGCTGTGCGTTTCCATTTTTTCCATCAGCACGAGTTTTACCAACACATGGTCTGAGTAGACTTGACTTATTTTCAATAGCCTGGTGCCACTTTTAATGACAGGGCTACTTCTGAACATCTTTGCCATTTATACTCCATGCTGCACTATCAGCAAGGAGATCCTCCTCCTTGAACTGCCTCACCCCAGATTGACAGTTTAATAGAAGCAGTTTGCCAAGTAGACTATGATAAAGAATTATGGCAATAGAAACTGATGATAAGTGAACAAGTGCTAAAAGATATGGAAGGTTCAGTAGGGGCTTTGAGAACAAAGATATTCACGTTATATTTGAAATATAAAGGTGGTTTTTTTTATACAGGTGGAGAAAGTAGCATGAAGCTTAGAATCACTGATTCATCAATATTGAATGAGACCTCCAAGATCACCAAGTTCAACCATCAGCCCAACCCCATGATGTACAAAAACCATGTTCCCCAGTGCTACATCTACTTTTTTAAGACTTGTTAAAGGTTGGTGACTCCATTAACACCCTGTTCTAATCCTTGACCGCTAAGCTTCCTAAAGAATGGACCAAAACTCTGTGAAGGTAAATACAAGGATGGGTGATCCTTAGGCATAACCATGCCTCTGACAGCTTGTGTTGGGTTTGGTTGGACAGAACTTCACAGTAGCTTGTATGGTGCTATGTTATGGATTTCTGACCAAAAGGGTGGGATAACCACCCCCATTTTCACTATTGCATAAAAGTGCTTACACAACCTCAAAGCCTTTCTGTTTCTCATACTACTCTGCCAGTGAGTGGGCTGGGGTGGGCAAGAGGCTGGGAGAGGACACTGCTGGGACAGCTGACCCCAGCTGACGAAAGGGCATCCCAGACCATGTGATGTAGCTCAGCAACATGAGATGGGTGACTTCTTTCCCGGAGATGGCTGAACTCTGATGGGAAGCAGTGAATTAATTCCTTTGCTTTGCTTTCATGCAGAGCTTTGCTTTACCTATTATGATTTTGGTCTCAACCCATGAGTTTTCTCTTTCTCATCCTCTTCTTCTCTCTGTGGCTGAGCTGCCTACTGGGGTTAAATCAGTAAAGGAATTAACAGAAATGAGAGCAGCCCACATGTGCAGTTTTCTTTTCTGTGGCAAAACACTGAACAGAGATTTGGGGTCTTTTCTAAAACAAAAATAAATGCTAGTCTTAAATGACTTGAAGATATTTTGGAAGGTTAGTGTCATCTTCTTCTCTTTCCCCTCCTTTAATTTGAACAGAAAGAAAAGTCAGAGAGCTCTAGCAGCCTGAAAAAAGGGCATCCCGTCTTCTCCTGGGTGAGGGTAGATCTTCTTCAGTGCCTGCTCTTGGATTGGAGAGTGGGCTTCTTCCATAATCCTTTTCCCAATCATTTGCTTTCTGGTTAGACACTTGCAGACCTTTTTGCCTCTCATGGGGGACCTGAGCAGAATAGGTGATGTTTTGTGCTTGAGCCTAAACCTCAAGAATTGCTGCAGAATTTCTGAGCACAGCTAGGTATGTAATTTCAGATGTCAAGGACGTCTAATAGAAATGCCTGGAAGCTGCTAATGGGCCTTAGGTCTTGCCTAAGGGGTACCATGGGAAAGTATATTCATAGAATCACTGAATGTTAGTGGTTGGAAGACACCTCTAGAGATCAACTACTTCAATGCCCCTGCCTGAGCAGGATCGCCTAGGTCAGGTCACAGAGGGCTGCATCCAGGCAGGTTTTGAAAGTCTCCAGAGAAGGAGGCTCTACAACCTCTCTGAGTAGTCTGTTTCAGAACTCTGTCACCCTCACATTTCTCTTCATCTTGAGGTGGAGCTTATGTTCTATCTTATCCCCATTATTCCTTGTCATAGTGCTGGGCACCCCCAAGAAATTCTTGGCCCCTTCCTCTTGACACCGTCCCCTCAGATATTTGTAGACATTAGTAAGATCCCTCTCAGCCTTCTCTTCTCCAGAATAAACAGTCACAGTTCTCTCAGCCTTTCCTCACATGAGAGATGGTTGAGTTCCTTCATCATCCTTGTAGCTCTCTGTTGGACTCTGTCCAGTATTGACTTGCCTCTGGTCAGCAGGATAACTGGGGAGGGAGAAGACTCTGAACTATGTATTGTTTTAAAAATTAACCCTTGCATTCATCCTAATAATCTTTTTTGGTCTTTCTGAATGAGAAATAACATTAAACACCAACTTGCAAACTATTGTCTATTGATAAATAGAGAAACGACATAAAAATCAGTTCCAAATACTTGGAAATCAACTCAGACTTTAGGCTTCACAATATAGCATGGAAATAATTTTCATTTTTCAAGCAGCTGTAATCCTAAGCAATTAAAATCTTTAATAATGACTAGTTTTAATAAAAAGTAGTTAATTTTAGTCCAATATCTTTTGTTGACCCAAAAGCCGGTTGTGGCCTGGTTTTCAGAAGTACTAGCAGCTGTTTGTATTCAGATATTCTGAATGCTGGGCTATGTCTTTCATCAATAATATGTATATCCAAGTTGAAAAGTGTTAATCTTTATGATTGTGTCTCATTTTTTGCTTTCTCCTCTGAAAAAAATGAATAATAGCCCTTTTAAAAATATTTTGAGATTCTTTGATAAAAGGCACTGTATGAATGCAAATTATAACACTTTTCCCATGCTGGTTTCACTTTATTCTTCTCTGCATGCAACTTATCAAATCTGATTTTACTTTACAAAATCATAATTTTATTAATACAAAACCAAAGAGCAGGAATGTTCAAAATCTGATGCAGTCCTGTGAAAGCAAGGACGTTTCCACAATGAGGAAGCCTGTACTAAATTGCCGTCCTGAATATCTTGGTGGATCTTTTTTCTTTTATTTTGAGTATCTGAACATGACTGTATCTTTACTACTTATCCTGGCTATGATGCAAAGTCTGGTGACTGTCCCTAAGCTCACTGTTCACTGATGTTACATACAAAACCTGACTAGTAGTTATGTCATCCTATCATCAGTTATGCTTCCCAATGGTCAAGGGGGCAATGTGGGAGAGAACATGGATCCTCATGCCGTGTGAAAGAACAATGAAAGATGAGCAACTGTTGCTCACCTGCCTCTAAGAGTGACATGAGCCATGTGAGCAAATGTGTTGATCTGTTTCAGTTTAGACAAAGAGGTAAGACCATCTACGATTAAATATTCTTTGCCTTGTTATTGTTCAGATGAAAATACAAGGACTTACAGGACCTGTGATAGCTAGCCATGGAGATATACATATCTTGTATTTTTATTTGGATGAAATGTTAGGTCCAAAGCCCAAGCTGTGCTATAAGATTACAGATGCGGAGTAAATAGATACTTCAGCTACATCTGACTGTATGGTTTTGACATATCTTCATTCAAATAGATTTATTTTTAACAGATTTACTCAACTGTAATATTTTTCTCTGGTTAATTTTCTTTCTTCTTTGTCGCTTGTACTGAAATGTCTTGGGTAGATTTCTGAGTCTTCAGAATCGTTTTTAATTTCTTCCCTTCTCCTTTCCTTCTTACTTTCCTGTACCTTTCTTTTTGGCTTCTGACACCATTCCTGTTACCAGTGGCAGAGGGCAGAGAAAGTGAAATCCCAGTTAGCCCACAGGCTTTTGCATCTTACTCTCCCACTAGCAGTGTTTCAAGAGATGACATTGGGTTAAACATGACTGCATAGCACAACTGTTTTACTCAGCATTGCCACACTGTGCCTAGATCTGGCCCCAAGTGACCTGACCCAAGTTAGGCCATAGGTTTATGGCAGGAGGCAGGATTTGCCTAAGAGACATGCTGGCAGTTGCGAAAGATAAGCAGCTCAAGAGACCTATAATGGGATATAAACACTGATGTGCTGCCAATCTTTCCACAATGGGCACCAACAACGATTTTTCCCACCGGCTCGTGACAAAATTCATATCAGGCACAGACACTTGCAGAAGAGTATCGAGGGACTGGCAAATGTATTCCTTGGCTTTTGCAAGCAAACAAAAATGCTTTTTAATAACTACAGAAAGAGTCAACACCTCTTGAAAAACTTCTAGTAAGTGTGCTCCTATTTTGCATTGTTTTGTGTTTGTATCAATTCACTGAGAAAGAGGGTGAAGATATTTCAAGGAGTAACTAATGAGAAAATCTGCTGTATTTCAAAGCCAAAATGATGGACTGTGTGAGCTCCATAAATAAAAATCAGCCTGACAGTTCTGATTTAGATATAATGAGAAGGGTAGTGAAATTCCAAAACTGTGGAAAAAGTAACCCCTGCTGTCATTTTAATTTTTACATTGGTGTCCAAAGGACATTCTCTGTAAAAAGAAAATCCTCACTGCACGGAGACCTTCGTATCTGGGACTCCAAACTTTGGAAGTGGTGACAGAGTACTTGTAGCATCAGCTGAATCCAGTTTCCTTTCCACGGCAATATAGGCCATAAATACATGTTTTACAGGGAACCACTAGGAAGTTTATCCTTTTCCCCATCAGTCAGTCACACTCCTCACACTATCTTTTGTCTCCTAACACTGTAGTAAACCAAAGGCTTTAGGCAAAATTCTGCAAACAAGGAAAAAGAAATATTTAGTAGAGAACAGAACTTTTCCTGTCTTAATTTTTATATGTTTTATATACATTTATATGTAAATTTATAGGTAAACATATATAAATTAATATGTGGTATTGTACTTTTTATATATGTACATGTGTATGTACAATTTATATATTGTATATATATAAAGAATTACGGACATGTAAGCGTTTATATATATTTAAAGTATACCCATAGTTTATATGAACAACAGAATGAGTGTTGTAGTTGGTTGTATATAATGATGTTTTTCATGTGCTCTTCCTCCTTTTTCTGCAAACCCGCTCCCCACTATTTTGTCAGGCACTGCAAAAGCAGAACAAAAAATACTCTGCTATATTCAAATTCAAAGTATAAGATATATACAAAATGTGGAGCTCCACAATGAGAGCTGAGATGATGTGAACAGTACAATAAGCAGTGCCCACAATATCCCAGCTGCATTAGTTAACCAAGTTTTAGGCAAGAAAATTTGAGAACAATTCTTTAGACATGTTTTTCCCGGAGAACCTAGTCACTGCCAAGCGTCTTGTCCTTTTAAAGGGGATTAAATGGGTCTGTGACAGAACCCATCCTATCTTGACAGTCACTTACAGCTGGTGTTAAGGGCTAGGACTGATAGACAATAGCTTATTTGGGCCAGTTTGCTGCTGCTTGTCCAGATGGTATTTGTCTTAATCATCCATCAAAATCCCCAGTGATGCCAATCTAAGGCCTCTCAACAGCAACTTTCTGTTTCAAATATATACCCCTATTCTTAGATTCTTTCTCCATGCTCCTATAGTTAGCAACTCCTGAATGATGATGCTGGCATAGAAGATTTCTTGTGAAACCCTAGAGATATTTTGACCGTTGTTCTGTATTTCCAGAAGCTGATTGCTACTCATAACCCTAATGCTGCATTAAAAAAAAATACTGCTCAACTAGTATTCTGCAAAGTATGTAAAAATGTGCTTAACTAGACAAGAATGTAGCTGGCCTGACTTCTGCATAACATTACACCTCATAGTTCAGGCATTTTGTTTGCCTTACAAGGTATTACATGCAATATTGTCAATGCAGATCAGAGCTGCAGCAGCAGAACACAACAGAGCTAAACAGCTGATTTAATGAGGTAGGAATTTAACACAACACTTTATTCATAGAACTGGAGTGTTGAAGGCCAGGTGGCGTCAGCAGCATTCCCCTCTGTTTCTACATCCAGAATTCAAACAATTTCTGTAGTTCTCAGACCAAATTTTACCTACTGCTTCCAGGTAACATTTTTCCCTGAATTCATTTTTCCCTTTGCTTTTCTGCAGAACATGTTGAATAATTAGTTTATGAGACACAAAAGCATCTGATGCTCAGTAGACCAAGTGTCAACATAGCCACGGGACTGTCATGTTAAGGACTTCGACAACTTGGGATAATATATGAAGCTGATGCTCACTCTTGCCTGGTGAACCATTTGTGTGTAGATAGAGTTTAGAGCCTTCCTTCCATGCAAGAATTCTTATATAAGGTACCTCTAAAGGCAGAATTAAAATATTAGAAGAAATGTTTGTTGTTGTTGGGAGCTGCAGAACAAACCAGCGACTCCAAAAGAGTCACTGTTAAACATCTTGACTGTGAAATAAAACTCAATCACTGCAAAGAGGTCAAAGTTCCTCACAGCCTGCCAAAGACAAAAGACTGGCATTCACTAGATTTGATTTCCAGCAAAAGTTGCATGACTCACCACTCACTGGTGATTCAACAGCCTTATTGCTGCAACACAAGGAGTCAGAGTGTATTTCTGCTTATCCTATATTGACTACCTCTGACAAATCACTGCTATGGCCAATTCTTTGCAGACAGTTGTTTTCAAAACAGCGTTTCAGTCTGAGAAAGCGTGTGAAATTGTCAGGCTAGCAGGAAAAATTGCAGGATCAGATCTCCTCACATACTGTGGTCGTAGTTTCTATCAGTGAGTGTTTTTCCCTCTCAACAGTGCTAATTCATCTGGCTTTGTTGTGGGAGATGGATGTAAAAGTCAGATTCCTGTAACCTTTCTGGGCTGCAAATAATTCGAGCAAAATAGCTCCCAGTGCCTGAGTTCTATTCTGGTAGCTGAACCACTTTCTGTCCCAGAAAGCATAACGAAGACCCTGGAAATTCCCTCAGGACAGCGTTTGTCTTTGCAAAACCCTCTCCATCTTTCCCTTAGAGGCCTCAGTGGGGAAGCTGCTATTATCTTCTCACCTGTCTCTTACTCTGTACTTTGCTATCACACACAGTCTTTTTACACTTCAAAGCAGTTGCCCGGATTGTTGCTTCTGTGGTTGGACATCTGCTGCCTGCTGTAAAAGAATAAGCAAACAGGGAGGAGGGAGCTGGCCAGGGGATTTTTTCCTGAATGAAATCACCTTTTTATTGGGTTTTTTTTAGCTTTACAGTTGTTTTCTTGTTTCTGTGTTCCAGCAACAACCAGCAGAAAACATAATTGTGCCCTGCAGAGACATGAGTGGGTTGCAACTGGCTGGAGTGAAATTGCTTGCCATTGCTAAGAAGAGAAGAAAATATGGGGGTATGGGTATGTGATCATCTCCTGCAAGGCCAGAGGAGTAACACTGTGCCAGTCACATCCTACAAATGGATGAGTAAGTGTGAAGAATCTGGGGGGATGATAACACTTTAAATTATCTCAGTGCAAATCAGAAGTGCTGGGACATACTGAAGAAGTTGCTTTCAGTCTTAACAGTCTTAAATATTGAATTACATTTTGGGTGCATAAATATATTAGAATCCTTGACAATAATCTCAGCACTACTGATTTCTGATAGCTGTGGTTTGCTACCTTATCATAGAGCCACAGAAGAGCCCAGGTTGGAAGTGACCTCAAAAGATTTATCTGATACAAGCTGTTGTGTGACAGGCAGCCTAGATGAGATTATCCAACACTCTGTCCAATCACAGTGCTTTCAGCAATGGGGACTCTCCACATCCCTGGGGATGTTGTTACACTGAAAAGTTGTTCTTTCTGTAAAATTTTTGTTTCTGATGTCAGGGTGCACCCACTCCCAATGTACAGCCTGCCTTTCTCTGTGTGGTTGCTTGTGAAGAGAGAGCCTCTGACTTCTTTGAAAGCACTCTTTAAATAATGGAGTACTGTGATGAGGTCCTCTGAGTCTTCTTCAAGAAGAAAAAACCTAATTTTTTCAGTTTTTTCCTCAAAGGGCAGATTCTCCACCCTTTGGACAACTTTGTCACCCTCCAGTGTGTCTGTATCTTCCTTGAGTTGTGGGGACCAGAAATGGGCACACCCTCCAGGTGGGGCCAGACAGGCACTGAATAGAGTGGGATAGAATCGTAGAACCATTAAGGTTGGAAAAGACCTTCAAGATCAACCATCTGCCCTACAACCCCTAACCACTAAACCATCTCCTGAAACACCATGTCTACACATTTTTTGAATCCCTACAGGGTTGATGCCTCCATCTCCTCCCTGGGCAGCCTGTTCCAAGGCCTCACTACTCTTTCTGGGAAGAAGTTTTTCCTATTATCCAATCTGAACCTCTCCTGGCACAGCTTTACCCCATTTCCTCTTCTATTGTTAGTGACTAGGGAGAAGAGGCCCTCTTCTCTAGGATGATCATGTCCCAGCTTTTGCCTATAACCTCCCTGTGGGTGCAGCCCAGGATCGAACTTGCCCTTTGGTGCTGCAGCATTGCCCTGCTTGCTCATGTTCAGTTTGTTCTCACGAAAACCCCCAGGTCCCTCTAAGTAAGGCTGTTCCCCAGCCACGTAGATTGTAGCTTTTACTGGGCTCTTTGGGGTCATTTTGACCCAGGTGCAGGACTCTGCATTGTATTACATTTCAAACCCTTGTTGGAAGTCATTCTTCCAGCCTGTCCAGTTCTTTCTGTGACGTGATTCTCCCTTCTGACCTGTTCAACTCACCACCCAATATTGTGTCACAGCAGGATTCTGCTGAGCTCTTTGTGCTCAGGAAAGATGAATTACAGTAGAATCAAACCCCATTCATTCAGACTCTGAGAATGGCTTGTTTTGATGTTCTTTTTGTGCTGAGATGTGTTATTTGAAAATTTTAATACCTCAGCACACAGTATTTGAATGAAAATATGACTATAGACAGATGTGTTAGAGGGAAATACTTGTTCAGGGATTTGAAGGCCTAAAGCATCTAGTGATTATTTGCTTTCTTTTTATGTGATGTCTGATAAGTCTTTTTGTGCCTTAGCCCTCTGTTAAAAGGAGCGATGATGTTCAGCTCTTACCTATCTTTTCTAACCAGCTTAATTGCAAATCTGATTGGATGGATCTTTAATTACAGTCGTTGCCAGACTGTAGGACCCTGAGCAGTGCTGGGATTTCTAAAATCTGTCACAGCATGACTAATTGTTTGGGGTACATCTTCCGGCAAATGGATGTATCCAGACAGCTTTATTCACACTCTCCTCATTCTCTATTTTTTCAGTATTTTCTGGCAAAGGTTGCTTCCCACCATTCCCCTCCTCAAAAAGTAAGTAATAATAGTTACGTTGGGATGCAGTAAAAATTTAATGAAGATCTAGGAAACAGCACTTGTAACATAGTCAGTTCCAGCCTTGGCTGCTGTAAAAAAAAGAAATTAACAAAGTAAGACTTGACCTGAATAGTTTGAATTCTGATTTTGCTGAAATCAAGAGCAGAGTTCTCATTGATTTTAATGGAGTGAGGATTTTACATGTTGTGAAGGGAAAAAAGAGCCAAGACTAGATTTTCAAAGGTACCTAAGAAGACTGAATATGTTGGGAATGCCTTGAAAATGCCTGCCCAAACCAGTTTCATTGTTCTAGCAAATGGCTCAATCACACATATCTGATACTGGTGTTTTGTCACTGGTAAACCAGATCAATTTGAATTTGTATCCTGAACAGGAAAGACTCATCCTCCATTTGGCCATTATTTCAGCCATCTAGATCTACAATATGTAGCATAATTGTTTCTGTAATCCTTTTGTAATATCTGGAAATCAGTTATCCTGAAATTATGTATTTATTTTCAGAACATTAAATATTAAAAGTGGTAGCATGTGACCTCTAGATGTAATTAATATAAGAAATGATGAGCCAGGCATATAATTAAATATCCTTTCCAAAAATAGAGTACTGAGGGAAGCAGTCATTAACTAAGATTATATTATGAAAATAGAAAACATTAGTAGAGTCAGTCATCATTGTGAGCAGCAGCACAACAAGGTTCCTTCCTACGCCTGTGGATATCTATTTATAGGATAATGACATGAGCTGGAATGGCCACATGACATCTCTTCCAGTATCTGCACTTGTGGATGTCTATATCTGGAGAAAGAACACAGCAGGCAGTATTTACATTCCCAGCTCTTATTCAGCTGAAAATGTGTGAAAAAAATAACAATCCAACCCTCGGAGATCGAGAGAGCAGTTTTTATCTCTGCTCTGTGCGAAGGGGGGTGTTTTTAACTGATTCACCTGCTATCAATACATTCTTTCTTCCACGAAAGAAATAGCAATCTCTCATTAGAAGGCACAGAGCAAATACAGGCTGCGCCAGCATGATGCAGCACAAACCAATCAGCTCTGCCAGGAATCTGGATTTAATGCTGTTGAGTTTAAATTCATAACTTTCAAAGAGGGTAGTTGTTGTTTTAGTGCCATTTGGTTTAATAAGAATTGTGTCATTAAATTCTGCCGTTACTCTGACAAACGAGGGAAATAACTAATCATGCGGTGGAGCTGAGGGACAGGTTATAGATCTTGTTCCTTAAATTCCCTCTCCTTGCAATCACTCTGTGCAATATAGAGATGGTGCTGGGGAGGGAAAAAAAGAGACTGGGTTAATCTGAATTTGGGTAAAATGAAGAACATTGAGCCCTTTGGGAGCAAGTATGAGAGCTGTCTTTATCACAGCTTGGCTGCATCTGTGAGGTGCAGGCAAATATAGTGAGGAAAAGGGACTGATGGAAACGATCAGATCTGACTAGCAAGCAAGAAAATACCCAAACCCGTATTGCTTAGGGAAAAATATACATGTATTCTGCAAATTGGAAAAAAAACCACTTCAAACTATCTGCTGTAAAAGGGCTGAGGGAAGCTAATGTGGTAAAGCTAACAGGCAAGATGCATCATGCATTTTCATCCTGTTTTACTCTGGATTTCCTGTCATTGGACTGCTCTGCATGTTAGTGGCCTCTTCTGACAGAGAGGCTATTTACTCTTGTCCTTCATCGTGCAATACATATCTGTATGGTGCCCATTATTTCCGTCTGTTGTTTTCTCTTTAGTCTATTGATAGCCTGACTTGTCTTCTGTGGATTCCTTGTCTCTAGAAAATGAGCCAATAAAATTAACAAGTAAATTTCTTCCTGTTTGTTAGCTACCTCTTAGCATCGCCCTCAGTACTTTAATCCTGGCCAGCTTAAAATATGTTATTTCTTTGTTAATTATGGAATTTATTATATATGAGTAAGCTGTGGCTTAGCACAATTGTATTTCACCAACATAACTACCACCATAACTTACACTACAGCAAATTGTTCTTCAGTGAATCATCAAGATCCATGGGCCAAAAAGTTCAAACTCACTTCCCTGGAGGTCAGTAGCATTTATCAATAGTAATTCCTTCCATTAGTATTGCTAGTTTCTTAGGTCAGTGCCTCCATCTAAATCATGAACCCCAAAAGTCGAAGCCTGTGAAAATAATAAATACTTTACATTTTCTATTGCTCAACATAAAAATGTGAAATAAAAGCTAATCTCCTGTAATAATTTCATATTAGCAATTTGATATTTCATTTTCCTAATTTCCACCTGTTGCAGGAAACCTGTGAGTGTGAGATGCCAAAAAGACATCCCTTTTTCTTTTCTTTTTTGTTGTAGCTAAATATTACAGAAGTTATTTAATTACACAGGAAATATTTATCTTCTTTAGCAACTGTTGAATTGATGTTAAGAAACTGTGATCAAAAATACTTCCTCCCTCAGAGAAAAGAATAAAAATGAACAATTCTCAATATTGTTATTCACAAACACATTCCCTCTGCAAACTTAGCCTTGTCTGTTGGATAAGATCTGTGAGTTCAGGAAAACTTCCCTGCACTAACAACACTCTCAGGTACCGGTGATGTGAAGGCAATGAAATCCAAAACACAACATTCTCTCATGTGTTCAGAGTGCCCTTACACAAGTTTGAAGCCATTTCAGACACTACAAATCTTTGAAAATTTTATAGCTAGGTATTAATTATTAAGTCTGTTCCCAAAGATACAACGCAGAATAAAAATAAGAGGGGTGATTTTTTTAGTTTCTGGAAGAAAGTTAGCAGCACTCAACTTAAAATATTTTTATTATCTTGTCTGACAAGATTCTGCTTGGATTCGCCAGGAGTTCATTATCAGCCTAGTAGTCTGGACTGTCTCAGGATCGGGATGACACTCGTAGATGAGGTTGAAAAAGCTGTGTTGCTTTCTCTGTAGCTGAGAAAAATGGGGCAGGTTCCTCATATTTCCTGCCTGCAGCTAGACCTGATTTTGAGGGATTCTGCCACCTGAATATGCTTTAGGCATCACTGGTTTGTGTCCTCAGTCATCAGGTTTCTGGCACCTGGGTACTCTTACTGCTGTCACATAATGAATATTAATTCAAATCCTGCAGGTTGCTCCAATACACTGTGCTCAGCTTTAGCAAGGCTGCCTGAAATATATCAGCTGAGTTCTCCCCCACCAAATAATCAAGATCTTACATTTCTTTTTGTTCCTATGCCAAATGAATTTGAGATTCATTAATTTTTCAGATTTCCTCCAAAAAATATTAAAATCCCATATGCAAGGTTCATCTTGGATTCTAATGATCTGATTAGATTTATCTAAGCAACAGAGTGCAAAGCTAAAGAGTGGGAAGATGTCAGCTGCATGCACTTTTCTGTAGCTCAAACTATATCCAAACCAGTGGCCTAAGATTCTTTCTACAGTCTTTGAGAGAGAGTAAGAATCTGGGGTTTTTTCAATGCATAATTTAAAGTGGGATGAACATTCCTCCTGCGTTCCTACTTGAATGGCACCTATGCATAGGTCTCTTTTCAACCATAGACTGATAATTTCTTCATACAGATGCAACACCTTTATCTGCAGTGTTTATAAAAGATGAGGTCTGTAACTTATCACCCTGACACTTGCTTGGAAGCTGCGAAACTGGCATTAAGTCAGTGGATTTGAATTAGGGGTTCCCTCACACAGGTAACTGCTCTACACTATTTCATCTTAAGACTTAAGTTTCATTGAAGTGTCTTTTTAATGAACCTTTTTTAAGAAATGGCCTTTTTTTTGAGAGTTGTGTATGAATGTATTTCTAATCAATTTGCCTGTTGATAAATCCCATCTCTTTAAAATGAAGCCTCTGCCCTTGTAGTTGGTTTGCAAATACTTTTACCTCTATATCACTTCTTGATGTCTTTATTTGTGATCCTGATATCATAAGCGATCATCTCAATGATCAGATAGCTCTCAGAAAAACAAGCTAGGCTGGGCACTGCAATATAAAGAGGTGAAGCACTGATTAACAAAACCATCTGACTAGTTATTTCTATTTAATTTTTGGTACTTGAGTAAAACTAAAGTGGACAGGTAAGAGTTCTGTAAAACCTTCTTACTTTCTGTCACCTGGATCCTGAGACATGGAATATATGTTTTAGGTGTAGGAAGGGATAGAAGGCTGAAGGTGAGTATATGTATTATTTTTAGAGGAGATAAGATAGAACAGCAAACATGTTTCTAGATAACCTAGTTTTTAATTTTCTCTGGAGAAAATTTGGTACCAGAATAAAGATGTGATTTAGCCTATAGAAATTATGCTTAACTCTGTTTTGAGAGGTCCCCAAGAAAGATCTGCTGCTCATTTCTTTTTAAAAAATCACTGTACTGCAGAACCCCAGAGCCTTTTTGTTCCAGGAGGAGTAAAAGGATGACATCAGGAATGGTGCTGTACATCTCTAATTGCCACCTTGCTTTGTGTGTGGAGAGGAAAAACTTCTTGGAGCTATACCTAGTGCATCCCAAAGTACTAAAAGGCTTGGAAATTTGTAATGTGACTCCTACATTATCCAATTCAGCTACTGGGGTCTGGTGAATAATAATATCTATCAAGATTTATTAGCATTTTTAAAGAAGACATTTTCTTAGCCTTGATTCTGCCCTCCCCAAACTTCTGCAGCTCCTGAGAAGTGAAAGAAGCCAAGGGAAACTATCCTCCTTTGCCTAGAGAAGGAGGCTTGGGAATGCAGTGTGGCCTTCTCAATAAATTCATAGGAGTTTGAAGTGTGAAGGAACTGATTGAAATTCTTTCCATTTATGCAGTAAGAGTTGATTTAAGCTGCTTAAAAAAAAAAAAAGGCAATGAATGTGTAAGTTTCTATCTATCTTTTTTTGCAGCGACAGTTGCGGGTTTACCTCTACAGGATATACACCTAGCTGGCCCCTTCATCAAGCTCAGCTTGATTTGTTCTTTAGCCATGCTTTCCTCAGGTTAGATAACATCTAATCACTCAGCTTTTGACAATACTTTGAGTTTGTATAAGCCTCCATCCAGTAGCTGAAATGTCTTTAATGAATGGGTGGTTTGCCCTCTGCTTTTCCTGGTGTCTGTACTGGGTGTTCTTCATCTCCCATGGTAGAGCCAGTCCCTCTCTACTTCAGATAGAATGAGATTCAGTGAATGCAAGAACTGGACACTCCATAAGTCTTTTCTGTCAGTCATTCTCATAATTTCTTTCCTATGATTTTTGTATTTGGATATTTTTCCTTCTAGTGGGGGGTTGGCACCAGCTAGCAACTAAGTCCCTGCTTCCCTATTCCTGTTCCAGGTTCTAACAAAACACCTGGGATCAGCAACAGAAGCGGCAGCAGTCGTTCTGTTCATGTTTTGTTGTGAAAAAGTGGGTTCTAGGATATTCCTTTATCAGTAGCTGTCATTTATAAAGGTGTGAGACAACGCATCCTGCTCTGTGTCAGTAGCCCTGATGTTTAACCCCTGCCATATTAACCCAGCATGTGGAACACAGGTAACGACCATCAAACTCTGAGCAGTTGTTTCTAGCTTGTTTTTAGGCGTGTGAGTTGCTACTTCAGGTTATATCAGACCTGAAGGAAAGTTTGTGTGCTTTAAAGCCTTTCCTGAAAGGCATCAAATGCTTTCTTTTGACTGGAGGAACTCACGAATCCACTGATTCCTTTGAGGCTTGTTCCAGTGATCTGCTTCTCTATAGTTACGAACTGGTGTGCTTTATTTCCTGCTTAATTTGCTTGACTTTAGTTCTCAGCTCGCAGTTCTTGCTATGCCTCTGTTAGACTTGAGAGTCCTTGTCTTATCAACCTGTGAGGGTACGTGCTGCAATCAAGTCACCTCTCTATCTTTTTGATAAGCTGCACATAGCAAGCTCTTTAAGTCACTTACAGCAAGAGTGAGAGTGCTGCTGTTAGCTCAAGTGTTCCAGCACGTCATGGTCAAAGATTACTAACTAATGTCATTAGAAATGGACAATTCTTTGTGAGAGAGCAAGCCTTGCAAACAACTCCCAGCTGATAGGTTTAATAATGCAGACTGAAATACCTGTAAGCTGGTTATCTGTAATTATGCATACACTCCGAGGATGCCACTTCTTCATTTTAAAGTGGTCTTTATAAGGGAAAGGTATTTAGCGAAAAGAATGAGAATTAGCAGCCCTGCAGTATCACGATTCCCTTTTTTGATTTCAGTGCTTGCTTCTCTCATAGCATTTCCTTTTCTCTTTAATTTTCTTAATGCTGCTTTCTGATAAGACCAAACTGATGGCATAATTACTAGGTAGAAATTGTAGGTATCAAGTACTTTCTTGAAATCACCTCCTCTTAGTTTCTTTGCAAGCTAGACTAATTGCTTTTCGTTTCAGTCTACAGAGTAGTATCAGTTGGTAAGTACCGAATACCCTGAAAAAAGAAATACAACACGAAAAAGTATTTCAATGGCCAGTTAAAATACTATTATTCTTTTGTAAATGGCTCTGTGATTTCTGAATATTTGGGATTGCCTTAATGTTGTAATAATGCCTATTTGAACCAAATGCCTGGCCTTCTGTGAAGCATGACACTTGTTTCTGTTCCTTGTTACAAGCTTTTAAACCTCCTTGGTGTGTCCCTGATAGTGTGCAGAATACTTTTAGGGCCAAATCATTCAGTGAGAGGCTGAAGTAATGAAAATTTTCCTCCAAAATCTATGAAATAGGTTTTTGATTTCTTCTTTGGTTAATATTCTGCATGCCGTTTGGAAAAGTCTGGGAAGTCTTTATGTCTTCAAATCACTACTGAAAATGATGTGTTCCGTTCCTAAACTGGGCTTTAGTGCATGTGTTCGTACACTAAGAATAGTAGTGAGATACCAAATAGGTGCTTCTTCCCTGAAGAAAAACATTTCCTGACAGCCAAGAAGTCAGAGAAGGCAATTTGGGGAAATAAAGAATATGTGTAGGTACTAGTGCAAAAACACATAGATTTTGATCTGGAGTGCTTTTCTCAGGCACACAGATAAATAATTCCTGGCAGAATTATTTACCAGGACATGATGCAGTGATGAGCTCCCCAGAGGAAGGAAGTACACAACTGTCTGGGATGCGTTTTTGTCTGCTAAATTTCTGTATAGTTTGGTTTGGTTTATATTTAGTGTTAAGGTGAGGGTTGTTTTGTTGTTCCTAAAATTTCCTTGCAAACCAATATTGCCTAGGAAATTGTGGTGAGGGGGCTGGGAAATTTCATACATAGAGGTGGGCTCAGTGGTTATTGACAAATTCTGTGTTTCTAGGGTATAACATGGAGTTCTTCCTAAATTGTGGTTGTCTTATGCACCTAAATTACTTGCAAGTGCTGCACAGTTGGAAGTGGTTGTTGCTATAGAAGCACTAGAGCTGCTGACAGTGCTGGCAGCAGGAACAGCAGCAACAGCAGAAGGTACATGATTATCTTATAGGGTTGGGGATGAGAGTTTGCATTTTATATCCTATTGCTTCTCATTGCAGTGGAAGAAAAGAAGATAAAGAAGAGAAAGAAAAGAGAAGAGAAGTAATGAAAAGAGAAGAGGGGAGGGCAGGGAAGGGGGGTAGGAGAGAAAGAAAGCTCTTATTTATTTTGACTCATTCCTTTTGCATTAACAAATTCGGTCTGAACTCATCTCAGAGTGGATCAAAGTAGCTGAATTTGCAAAGTGAGGGCACGGTGGTGTTCATCAAGGTTTTTTTTTCTCAGAACTGTTTACAAGTAGCTACTGATTAATTCTGAACGAGATGGAAATCAAACAATCCCAACAGCACATGTAAAAGGCAGAAGCTGTGATGGGGCTGTGGGCTTAAAAAGGAAGGAAGGAAGAAGGAGAACTGCCTTCACTTGTAAAGAATGGATCTGAATGAGAACTTGCATAGAAAAATAACTCTTTATTTTGTAGACCTATACCATGACTGCCTGAATAAATGAGGTATCTTATGTAGGAGAAATCAGTGTCCAACAGCTTTAAATGTTTGTCATCAAGAGAGGAGTCCATGCATGTCAGCAGGAACAGGTGAGAACAATACAGGAACAGATGTAAGCCCGTGTTTCCTCTCCAGATTTCAGGAACCAGTCTTAGGAAGCCACATTCTGCTCTCCTACCACACGTGAACCAGGAAGGTGCTTTTCTTCACCAAAATTTTGTCATGGTCTTAACTTTCTGGCTGTCACTCTTGCACTACTGCATCCATCCTGCCCCCTCTCAGCTCCATCTTCCTGGTCTATTGCTTTGGGATACAGGTTCTGTGTCACTGATAAGAGCTTTTTGCTTTCTATAGAGGGTGAGCAAGAGAGGGGAATGGGAAGGACTGCCTTGTCACTGGCTGTGCAGATCTGAAGGACTTTTCCTCCTCTCCTAAATAGCTGAGGAAGAGCCCCAGCCTGAGAACAGTCCTTGTGCACACCCAGCTTTAGAGCACTGCACCCAGCAGAAGGAAGCAAGGAGCATTTATTGGGAGTTTGAAGAATTCACACTTCCATAGAGTCTGTCCCTGATATTTGACTTGGCAGTGATGTTTGAGTCAAGCCAAAATGCTGTTTACTCTTCATTAGCTTCAAGCCATGAAACTTTAGCATCGCTCAGAATGTCATGCTTTTTAAAAATTTCTTTTCTAGAAACCATAATGTGAGAATGAAAACACTGTGAGCAGCGTCAACAGTGGGACTGAATAAAGGCCCGTCCAGTGCAACAGCCTCAGTGTAAGCTTGGGGTAAGCAGATAGCAGTGATTCTTTCATGTGCTCTTCTAGACTCAGGCCATCTGTGGCACAAATAATTTGTAGGCAGGAGGTGATGGTTTTGCATGTAATAACCCCAGACTAAGTATCCTTCCATTCTGTTCTCCAAATGATTTCCAAACCCATGCAAATGCTTGCTTGAATCCACAATCCACCTGCAAGCAGGTCCAAGCCTTCAGTATAGGCTGTGGGTCAAAATAGTGCCTTCTGTTTATGTGAGCCTGCTCACTGGTTTATGTGGTGGAAGAGGATTTGATACTTGTATGAGGTGGATCCAGGGGAGGTCCACAAAGATGATCAGAGAGGTGGAGCACCTCCTATGGGGACAGGATGCAAGAGTTGGGGTTATTCAGACTGGGCAAAAGGAGGCTCAAGGAAGACCTTATAGCAGCCTTCCAGTACCTGAAGGGGGCATATAAGAAAGTTGGGGAAAGGGCTTTTTACATGAGTTTGTAGTGATAGGAGAGGAGAAATGGCTTTAAGCTATAAGAGGAGAGATTTAGGTTAGATATTGGGGGACAATCTTCACAGTGAGGGTGCTGAAGCTCTGAACAGGTTGCCTAGGGGAGGGTGTGGTTGCTCCATCCCTGGAAATGTTCAAGGCCAGGTTGGATGGGTCTCTGGGCAACCTGCTCTGGTGAGGGGTGTCCCTGACCATAGCTGGGGATGAGACTGGATGATCTTTCCAGTCTTCTCCAAACCTGACCATTCTATGATTCTGTGTATCTTAGATGTATATCTGCACTGTGGCTCCAAAGATCTAACCTTTGTCTTTCAGAACACCTTGCATCCTGACAAATGGTTCTGTATAGATAAGATGGGAACTGAAGGCTGCTGAAGCTTACCAACCCTTTTCCAGCCATGAAATCCTAAGCAAACTTAGTATAGAATTTAAGGTACTGTAGCTGTATTTTGAGAGTGGCTTACTTGTCATTAAAGTAAAAAATACTCAAGATTAATTCACAGAATCATAGAAACATCAAGGTTGGAAAAGACCAAAGATCATAAAATTCCCTCTCTCCTTAATTTTTTTGCACAGATTTTGAACTTACCTTAACAAAGTTCATTATTGGTAACGGGATTTTCTTTTTTCTTTAATGTCACTAAAGAAACCCTACTTGGGTAGCAGCAACAAGAACAAAAAAACAGAGCCAGGAGGGACAATCTTATTCTAGTGAAAGACATCACTAGTGTAAATAGCCTGCTTGAAAATATTACTTATCTTTTCCAAACTGCTAGAAACACTGAGCATTTCAGATAATATCCCATGCCATTAACAAAACGCCTAGGAAAAGAATTAATTTGTTTAAAAAGAGACGTTTACTGAAGCAGAAAAAAAGCGCCTTATACATAATAATAAAAATGAAGCTTCTAAGGGAATAGTACACAGCTCGTTAGAAAGAATAAACTCCCAGGGTCCCTGAAGGTAAAATACAATAGAATGTAGCCTATTTAAAACTCCATTCAGTAAATATGACTCTTGCATACTAAAGCAAATAATATTTCATAATACAATAGATTATTTTAAATGACTTATTTTTTGCTATTTAATGTTGTTGTTATATCAGCTGCATTTTTTCCACCAAGCTGTCTTTAAGAAATCATATTTTTGTAGATGCGGTTTTCTAAGGAATGCATTCAAAACACAAATAATCAGGCAGTAGTGAGACGTCTTTATTTTTTATTGAAGATATAAATATTTGATAATATAGTGAAGCTATAGTCTTCCTTGCAGTTTTTACAGCTGCCATGTTAAAAGCTAACTACCTCAAAGTTATCAGAAGATGCTGGCAAACTGTGGGCTATATGAGAAAATACATGTCAGTATGTAAACACTTCAAGGATTTACTACCATTTTCCAAAATATTGCCTTTTAACATTTATGCTGATCCATTTTCTTCAGCTTTGCTTTCAAGCCACCAATATGTTTAAAGGGTTTAGAAGAGGAGGTGACTCAAAATCAAGAAAAACATTTTCATTTGAAGTCAAGTAAAGCAATAGTTGAATTCCGTAGTTGGTCTTGAGCATAAAAGAAACAGTCTCTTCATATCCGTTACGACATCCTTAAAGGATGACCCTGAAAGCAAAGCGGTTGGTTAATCAGTAGTTTGCACCCAGTTCACAGAACCACAAAATATCTTTGGTTGAAAGAGACCTTTAAGATCATCAAGTCCAACCAGAATTGGACACAGAAGATCACAGGAAAACAGCTGAGGATTTTTAGTACTGCCAGACAGCCAGTGTTTAAAAGCATAGTTGAAAGGTAAGAGAACAAAGCAGAGGCCCTTAGTTGGAAGTCTCCTCCAGCACAGTGAGCATCACTGATTACACCAGATGAAGTGTTTGTTTGCTCTTTATTTGATTTGCAGTCCAGACTAGTCTACGTGACAAGTGCCATGTACTAATGACATGTTTGAGGTGACTGTTCTATGGAGGCAAGAAGTGTGTGGTGAAACTTTAAGGTTCATCAATGCTGCTCTGCTTGAAGACAAATGATGCTGCAAGAGCATCATAATAGCATGGCTATTAACATGTGAGAATATTCTCAGTCAACCAGGAGCTGAGATGAATATCACAGTATCATAGGTATCATGGTAGACCAGGTTGGAAGGTACCCCAAAGATCATTCAGTCCCACCCATCAATATAAAGAAATTCTGCTTAAATGAGATGGCTCAGCACCCTGTCAAGCTAAGCCTTAAAACTGTCTAAAGTTGAGGAATCCATCACTTCCCTGGGAAGACCATTCCAGTGTCTAATTGCTCTGACTGAAAAATTTCCCTCTGGAGTCCAATCAGAATCTCCCCAGGAGCAACCTCTATTCATCACTCCTTGTCTTTTCTATGGGACTCCCTGTGAAAGGAAGTCTCCATCTTCTTGGCAGCCACCCTTAATATCCTGGTACATGATAGAAGGGGTATTTTTTTAATATTTCATGGAAATTACATTCCTGTATTTCCAGCTTATCTAGCTTTTGTTTCTCTGAAGTAACACAAAGAGGCTTTGGATTAAGAAACCTAGCTTAGAATCCTAGAATGTATTGGGCTGGAAGGGACCTCCAAAGGTCACCTAATGATGACCATCTAATGATACCATAATAACAAGATACAATTGTATTTCAAGGAGATTTAACATTGTGGGTAGTTTGGGAATCTTACTGCATACCCAGATGTGCTGACTGGACAGAAGTGTCCTTCAATAATTCTGACTAGTTTTCCCTAATAAGAAAGCTGTGACCTTTTCCTTTTAACATTATTGAAGTCGAAGTCATTTGCACGTTGAATTACTTCAAAAAGCTCTAGACAGCTTTATGACCTTAAACAAAGGAGGGAAACGTTTTCACATAGCCTGTGAGAGTATGTACACCTCAGCAGTGGGTGTATCAGCAAATGAAGACTTTTCAGTTACCTGATTCTTAGGTAGCAGTAAAGGTGGTTTATATTCAAGTTCTATCTTTTGTCACTACAGTTACCTCAAAAAGTAGTTCCTAGCATTTTAAAATGTTCATTCTTAATAGCTTTAATTAAAGCAGGATTGTAGAAACACTAACATTTTAAGAGCTATTTATTTCAGAATAATAAAAAAAAATGAGGGAAAGGTAGAAATATGTTCCATTCTTAATTTTTCATTACAAAAATTGATTTGGAATGGGAAGCAAGTATATTCGCCTCAGGTTGTTGTGAGTACAGTGGAAATACTGAAAAGGCAAAGATTGAAATAGTGCCTTAAAGAGGGTGAGAGAAAGAAATGTTAGGGAAATTATGTGGGTTTAGTTACATTTATTATTTGTAATGATCATTTATGCACTAAATGCACTTCCAGGTAATTATTTTCTGGTAAACTTGTGACTTATAGTATTTGTGTAATTTATTAGGCATTACTACTACCTTTAATACTCTAAAATCTCTGGTCATCATCAAAGAGGGGCTATATTGACTGTTCTTTTATCTGTTTTTAAGTCACAGTATGTCACTGGAAAATAACTGTGAGATTTTCTCCTGTGGACTGTCAATGAGAGTTATGGTTACACATCAGCTAAAATCATGATGATTTATTGCAATCTCTAAGTAACTTCTATGTTTAACAGTGTTTGTTCTCAGCTCATTCCCCTATCCAAAGAGCAGGCCCATGCCACTGTGAGATGATGTTCTGGGCTCTATTGAAGGGAGACACATGCATGTTCAGGCAATTTAGTGCCTTAATTTATGCATAAAACAGTGCTGTAGTTTCTTTACAAGAGCTTGTATGCAACGTGCATATCCCCACCATACACTTGCTAGCAGAGTCACGACTAGGCTAGTCCCAGTTCTAGAATCGAGATTGGAAGAGACCTACAAGATCATCCAGTCCAACTGTCAATCCAACCTTACTATGCCCACTAAACCATGTCCTCCAGGGCCACATCTACTTGATTTTTTAATGCTTCCAGAGCCAGTGCGTCCACTACCTCCTTGGACAGCCTGTTCCAACCCCTGGCCATTCTTTCAGTGAAGAAATTTTTCCTGATGTCTAATCTAAACCTGGCCAACTTGAAGCCATTTCCTCTTGTTCTGAACAACTCCAGTTTGGAGATGCTGCAGGCAGGGTGGCAGCATGAGCACCATGTTAGGTCCAGGTTTGTAGTTCACTGTTAGAGGTCCTGCATAAGATTTGTGATTTCCTGTGTCTGAGCAGTGCAGCCACAGGAACTGGACATGCCCAGTAGGCAGCCACTGAGTCCTGGGATTGTGTGCTTGGAGTACAAGGATTTGTATTGATGAGCTGTAGTCAACTTCTTGGAGCTGCCTGTTCCTGATAGAGTTTGAGTATAAAGAGATTTGGGACCAAAGCATTTAGTAAATATTTAATTAATGGAAATGTTACTAGAGTGCAATGAATAACTGCAACTTAACTTCTAGCTTCTACTCCTGTCACTCTCTCTGCAGTGTGGGAGATGCAAATTGGGATAAGGAGTTGCCTGAATTTTGTCAGTGAGACTAGCAATGACTTTTAAATATATTGTCTACACCCTAAGGGGAGCCTATAAAAACTTGAACTTGAAATCATTACACTGTTTTGTCATGCCTAAATGACAATAACAACCATGAAACCTTTTCTGCACAATGCCTTTCCATAGGCTAACTCGATTTGCAGTGATTTAAATACTGAAACGAATCCCCTCGATTTCCATCCTGCATTTAAACAAAATGACAGCCTATTGGCACCGTTGTGGTCTCATCTTACTATAAATCAGCAGAAATGAACAATCTGACAAGTTTGTTATCTGTGCTCTTTTTAGTCTTGAACTGTATGTGCATCCTCAGAAGGAACAAAACCACTAAAAAATTGTGTGGGTTCTGTGTTTGTTTGTTTTTAATTTTCTCATTATAGCTGAAGCTCTAGAAACGAGGAAAAAAATCCATGGCTAGATGAGTGATCTTACTGGTGAAATAAAAAACTAGGAAGGTAATGTAGTAAAGGTGGTGCAAATCTAGTAGTGAGCGAGCAGCATGTTTTTGACTGAAGATACTTCCAAGGAGAAATGATATTGTAAGACTCAACTCACACCATTATAGGACACAAACCAGTTCTTCCATGAGGTGACTATTGGCAAGCCTTACAAATAAAGTCTGACTTTGAGTGTTCCTGTTGTTTTCAACAGAGTATGAGCTACCCAAAATCTGACCAAGTAAGAACATGCATTTCACCCAAAAGCTCATTTATAAATTGAATTTAAGTATAGGTTTACCTAGGCTCTTTACATTTACTAAATTACCTAGGCTGAATTAGATACAGATCAGTCAAAGATGACTTGCACTGCATGCAGTACATATAAACTATATGTATTGATAAATGGCTGCTATTAATAAATGATATAGGTTTTCATTTCCCATGATGATATTTGCATATGATGCAGTGCTTTAAATAGAAAAGACACAGGACTGAATTTTGCATATACATATACATGCAGTCTCCATGTCAGATTATATGACAAGTCTGTCACATCTACAGCAATAATCTCTTCTATTGCCTTGATGGAGGTGTTTGCAGGTAGTGACTTGCTGTGCCACTTGGATCTTAACAAGTCTATGGGTGCAGGTGGAATTCATCCCAGGTTGCTTAAGGAGCTGGCACAAGAACTAACTAGGTCAGTCTCCATCATTTATCACCAGTCCTTGATAACTAGAGAGGTCCCAGATGACTGAAGGTTGGTCAGTGTGGTGCCCATCCACAGCAAAGGCTGGAAGAAGCATCCTGGGAACTTCAGGCCTCTCAGCCTGACCTCAATGACCTCTTGAACACTTCCAGGCTGGGGGCAGCCACAACCTCCCTGGACAACCTGTTTCAATGTCTCAGCACCCTCATCGTGAAGAACTTTCTCCTGACTTCCAGTCTTATCCTGACCTCTTCTAGCTTGAAATAATTACTCCTGGTCCTACCACTACTAACCCTTGGAAATAGGCCCTTGCAGAATGAAATCCACACCTCCAGGGGAGGCTGCTACTTGAATGCAGCACCTTATACCGCTCGGCCATCCTGACCCCAAACTAAACTGCTTTTACCTTACATGTGATTCACTTCACAGTGCTCTGTTTTGCTGCATGTGAAGCCTAGAAAGCAGAACAAAGAAAATAATTGTGCTGCAGGGACTTATGCTGCTGTGGAGCATGTGGTGAAGAATTGGAAGAAGAGAATCTATAGGGCTATAGACTTAATTGTATTGACCTTCTACTAGAAGATATGGTGTCTGCCACGGCAAGAGGATATAGGGATTTGTCTGTTCCAGGGTCACATGGGGAAACTGAAAGACTGAAGATTCAAACTAATATCTAAAAATATCAGCATGGCAGGGTTTTGGTAACGAAAGGGCTACAGGGGTGGCTACCTTGAGAAACTTCTAGAAGCTTCCCTCTTCTTCCTTGTCCTTATCTTGATCCCTTGCATTTTTTTTCACCATCCAGTTGAGGAAAGGAAGTTGCAGAGTGGCTTTGGTGGGTGCTGGGCATCCGGACATAGGCAGCACAACACAGGTCAATAGGCTACTTAGAGCAAAAGGAAGCCCTTCCTCATGAAAAGGGTGGTTGGACACTGGAATGCACCGCCTAGGGAAGTAGTGGAGTCACTATCCCTAAAGACGTTGAATAAAAGACTGGACGTGGCACTTGGTGCCACTTGGTGCACTAACATGCAATAGCTGTTGCTGCAAAGGGCTTAAAACCTACCTAAAAGCACAACCTAATAGAGAGAAATGCTGAACACACAGAAGAAAGTCACAACATGAAACTATAGGGCTACTAAAAGAGAACATTTGAAGACAGGACAGAACATAGGTCTATAAATATTGCCCCAAACTGACTGCCTTCTGTTACCGTTTCTCAGTGAGTTGTCACCTATTGTTAGGCATTTCATTTTCTCTTCTCTCTCCCTGTTTTCCTCTTCCATTACTCTTTCTCCCTTTTCTTTTCCCCTTATCCATTACTTTTCCCATTCCTTTTTCCATTTCCCATCTGCATTCTATGTTTTTTAATATATTTTAAGGACTGGCAGATTTATTTGCTCCTTTTTTTTTTAATCAATATGTTGGGGTTTTCCCTTTACATAAAGATGCTTTCTTTCCTCCTTTTGTGTATGGAACTGATTTGCATTAGGTAAAGCCCTCAGTACTGTTGTGGGTTCTGACAATCCTCAACAGTAATACACTGGAAATAATTTGCACGTAGTCTGGTGACCAGTATCCGTCCCATGTCTTAGCAAATGGCTCCCCTACTCATGCCTTTTGCCACTTAGAGTGGAAAAACTCCAAGGATGCTTACCATGGTGTCAAGAATAATATGCGGCATACAAGGGCTGTAAGAGGAAAAAGCAATGTAGAAGGGTATAAAGTGACAGAGCATTAAGCTAATCCTACAAAGAACTTGACTGTCACGCAGCACACTTTCCAAAGGCTTGCAAAACACAAAGAAAGGTTTATTAATGGTTCATCATCCTGCCAACAATGCCTACACTTCTCATATGCAAACATTGCTGTTTGGGGAGGGAGTGGGTGGGATTTTCCTGCATCAGATTGTAGCCATGAAAATGACAGTATTTTTCCAGAGTAATTGAAGCATTACCAAGCAAGACAATGATTGATGGTGTCTTTAACAGTCTAAGAACGTTGCCTGCTTTTTAACAAATATGTTGCGTGTTTATGAGGAAGAAAAACAGTGTGGGAAAGACTTAGAGCATGCAATAAATGCTGCTTATAGTATTCACTTGGTTTTTTCATTATAATTTTCATAAACCACTTATTTGATTTCCCTTTTTTATTTCCTAATCATTATGGCATTGCCAGAAAGCAAAATCACTGCTTTGTAATCTGTGTGACATAATTAACTGGGTACATTAATACTTGTGACAAGAGGCACTTGGTAAGTTTTTAAGCACTCTGTGAGTTACAAGGATGTTGTTAATGTTGGCAACAACAAACAGATTTTCTGTCAATATAATAAAAGGAGATTGCTTGTTCTTTGTGTGTTTGATCAGCTCCAGACAGCAGAGACAGGCGTGTAGGGTGATGTATAGCAGAGGATTGCACCATGATAAGTAACTTACAGTCTTGAAATTAGAGTTGAGTAGAGAAAAAATTTACATGGCTTTTTCGATTTGTTCAAAACAGGGTTAAAATTCCTTGGCAAGGAGAAGAGAGTAAGTATGGG
This sequence comes from Upupa epops, assembly GCA_013397515.1. NCBI lineage: Eukaryota > Metazoa > Chordata > Aves > Bucerotiformes > Upupidae > Upupa > Upupa epops. The sequence goes on along the minus strand of VZRI01005832.1, from coordinate 137,019 downwards.
ATAGATGAATTTATTTTCTCAGATACAGTAAAGTCAAATTATTTGTCAAAATATTTTTTAAAAAAGAGATATATGTTTCACAGCAAATGTTACACTACTCCTTTCCTGGATGACTGACCAGCAAAGCAAGGCCAAAAGAGAGAGTTTTTCAAGTTCTTTTAAATGTGTCAACCCAGTGTATGTGTTCCCTTCCAAGCTACACAAATATTTTGGTGAGATACTACTGATGTTGTCTTGGGATTACATGATCACAAAGTGGTTGAGGCTGAAAATGATCTCAGAAAGTCATATGGTCCAAATTCCGTGCCCTAGTTCAGACACCTAGAGCTGGTTGATCAGGTCTATGTCCAGATGAGATCCTCCTGCAGCCTTCGCTTCCCCTGGCTGAACAGTCCTAGGTCTCTCAACCTCTTTCCATATGAGAGATAACAATCCTTTAATTATTTTTGTGATCCTTTGGTGGACTCTGCCCAGTATATCTAATGTAACACTTATTCTGAAGAGCCCAGACTGAACACAGTTCTCCAGATGTGGCCTTACTGGTGTTGATTACAGGGGAAGAATCTCTTCCCTCCACTTGGAGTCCATCAGGACCCCCAGGCCCTTGTCAGCCAATATGTTTTCTAACTGGTCAGCCCCAATATGGGATTGGTCCTCCCTAGGTGCAAACTGTACATTTCCCCTTGCACAGGGAGACTGCACCTTCCTTCATGAGGCTCTTGTAAGTCCATTTCTCCCTCCAGCCTGTGAGGGTCCCTCTGGATTGCAGCATGACCCTCTGGTGTATCAGCCATTTCCCACAGTTTTATGTTATCATTGAACTTGCTGAGGGCTTCTCTCTGCCCTGTAATCCAGAACTAATAAACCTGTTAAATGGGATTACTGGTATTGACCCACTAGTCAGTGGTGTCAAGGGTTTATTCCAAGGTGAAATGAACCAATTTAATTAGTTAATGTGCTAATAGGCTGAAACAAAAACAAAACAAGGAGGGGTTGGAAAATACTATGGCAATGACCTCCAACTAGACCGTGCTACTCACCAGCACTCTCTGTGCCTGGCCATTCAGCCAGTTTTCAACCCCTTACTGTTCCCTCAAGCCCATACAACTTCTGGAGCTTTTGCTTAGGGACATGGTTTGATGGTGACTGGTAGTGCTGGGTTGAAGGTTGGACTCATGATTTAGAGGTTTCTTACAAACAAAGATACTCTGTGATAGTGTGATTTTGTGGGAAGACAGGGTCAAGATCCTTACTGAAGTACAAGACAGACTGCTTAGCTGCCACCTGGGATGGATGACCTTGAATAGTGGCAGCTGTTCATGACAGTGAAGAGTGGCTGGTCACCTGGGCAATGCTAGAGCGGGGGCAGTTGTGGGGCCACAGGGAATGCCTGGATAATCTTTCTCAGAAAAACACATCTGTCTGCTGCTCCAGGCTTTAACTTGGGAGTTGCTAATTGTAAGTCTTTTTGGCAGCTAGCAGAGTAGTGCCCGAGCAATGTTAGTACTGATTTACAAGTCCCATAAAAGCAGAATAAAAGTAATCCCTGATGTGGAGGTAATGAAGAGGCAGCTCCTAAAACCAAATTCTTCTCGCCTCCTGCACTTTTTAATCCTTTTAAACCAACTCCACACAATATGTTTGTTTCCTTCTTTTCTTCCTCTCATCATGTTCTCCTTCTGACTAGTAGATATATTTATTAACTATGTTTATTAACTTTTACTTTTATTACCTCACTATCAGCCAGTTGTTTCCATGGTCTCCTAGACTATACATTTTCCCATATTCTATTTAAACTTTACATGGAGTTCACCTATTTATTAAGACATGAATTTCTTTCAGCACCTACATCCCTGTAAATCATGTCATTCCCTTGGAATAAGTGGAATCACACTACTGTAAAGCAAATTGAAGTGGGAAAATCAGAGATCCTAACATTTACAATGGAGCTATGATAAAAATGTAACCTTTGAATATTGGTTCAGAGAGGTTAATAAGATTTACAAGATTAAGACACTTGGGCTGTCAGGCTGATATTAGAGTAATTCTTTGAAAAAGAAAAGATCTGAGCAGACAGTTAAATCCCATGAAAGCCAATCAACAATTATTTTATCAGTTATGGATTTGCTAAAAATTCTCTTTTTTCTAGTCTTAATGGGTTCTTCAAATAGTCTTAGTGGGTTCCTCATATTGCTTTAGTCTTCACAGGTCACATAGTTTGAATGGAAAAAATGCTTTGAGGACAAATAACTGACTAGACTTCTGTCGTGACTACGATCAGCTCTGGAAGATGGTTCTCCTGTGAGGAATCATCAGGGTTTTGGAGTTAACGATGCCAACCAGGACTACGAGCACTTTCCTCACAGAAGTACTTCAGGTGACTTTTGGAAGGGTATGCCAACACTCAGTATGCCACACACATCCCACCTTAGACCTCTGAATAAACATAAAGGATACATGTTGTCAGGTGTTGTCCATACTGAGAATTACACTGACTCCCTGTTCTCAATATAAAAAATAATATACAACACCCCAGTAAAACAATGGCTTAAAATGCACAGAATGGTTCAGGTTGGAAGGGATCTTAGAGATCATCTACTCCAACCCTCTGCCATGAGCGGTGACGCCTCTCAACTAGACTTTGTTCAAGGCTCCATCCAACCTGGCATTGAACAGCTCCAAGGAGGGGGCAGCCACAACTTCTGTGGGCAATTGATTCCAGAGTGCGTCCTCCCTTCCACTGAAGAGTGTCTTCCTAAGATCTAGTCTAATCCTACTATCTTTCAGTTTCAAACCATTTCCCCTTGTTCTATCTATTGATGAAGAATGCAGTTAGCTGCAAGAATGAATGTGAATTGTAGGACAACTCTTAGTGGTAGATAACTCAGCTCGTGCATCAATGAAGAAAGCAGCTAGCTGTGATTCTATGATCACTAGATCCCCTCAGGAAAAGTCTCTTTGCAGCCTTCCTGTAGGTTCCCTTCAGGTATTGGAACCATGTTTTCCACCTTTTATATATGACTACATCAAAACTTTCCATCACCCTGCAATTGCTTTTTCTTTTTCCCAGAAAGAAAAGCTGGGAGTCCAGTGGCAGAAAGAAGAGAATATGTTTATGGAAATATATGCACAGAAAAGTCTAAGAAATTATCTTTAGTTGGTTTGGTGCCAGCCATCTTAACTACATGCTTTATGCTATAGGCTCAGCTTCCCTTCTAGATCCCTGCACAGGTGGAAATATGTGTTTCTGGGACACTGAAGAGTATATTTCCCCAATGCATCACAATTAGAGAAACATCTGTGCAAAACAGCTTTGATCCAGTTCACTGTGAAAAAAAATACATCATTCATGATGGTCTAGTGACTGCAGATTTCCCTGTACTGTAAAGCTAGAAACAATGGGAAATGGGTTCAAGACACGCCAGTAAAGAGTTTTCCTTCTGGCACCTGTACATCTCAGCTGTTGATCCTCGTCTGCACCGCAACAGTGTAATTCCACAGAATGTTAGAAGGGAGACAATTATGTCTTACATGCATTAATGAAATCACACAGACAGCAAGTAAACACAGGTGGGGAAAGCATCTGAAAAGGTCACTTGAAAAAAACCAAGTTGGACATGTGAGCCAGTTTCGGTAAAATAAAAATCACTTTCTGTTTCTGCTTGGTTCTTCAGCCAAACGTCAGTTGGACCTGGTTTGGAAAGTATCTCCTAATTAACCATTCTCCCCTGCTCTGCACAAATTGGATCAGGCTGGGGAAGGAAACAGAATGCCAATGTTTAATGAAAAACCTTATTTTAGCTGAAGAAAATAAGGGTGGGTTTTGTGTAATTCCTGTCTGTCTCTTTCTGCCACTAGAAACTTCTGCAGCCGCAGTTCCAGCCAGATCTGCCAGTTTGAACCAAATTTGACAGATGGGCTATAGGATCTTATTGTCAGTGATACCTCCCATTTTCATTGAAATATGTCTCAGTAGATATGAGAGGCCTTACTGATGTCCTTTCTAAGAGAAATGCTGAACTAAGGGATGAACTAATCCCTTCTCATTCACGAGAGTATCCACAGCTGTGAGAAACTTAATAAATGACCCCCCAAATGTGGGAAATCTTATCGGAGCCCCAGACACCTACTGGAAGATCAAGCTATGAAAGTCATAAGAAATCAGGTTTCATTAATTTTCCAAACGCAGTGTTATCGATTATGAAATATTAAGGCTAATTTCATAAGCTTTTATATTGCACTAAGATACAGCAGAAAACATAATCAGTTTAATCTGTTGCAGGTGGAGAAAGCACAGCATTTGTTGATCCCCAATAATCCAGTTTGCAAAAAGGGTCTGTCAGAAGGCTGGAGAAGACTTCACATGGGCAGGGAACGATAGGATGAGTGGTTATGGTTTTGAACTGGAAAACGGTAGATTTAGGTTAGTTCTTGAATCTGAAGATTGTGGATCCCTGAAGCAGATTGCCCAGAATGGTGGTGTAGCCCCCATCCCTGGAGATAATCAAGGTCAGGCTGGTCTGGTGTGCGATGTCACTGCTTGTTGCAGGGGGGTTGGACTAGATGACCTTTGCAGGTCCCTTCCAACCCTATGATTCTGTGATTTCTTCCCTTCAAGCTTTATTTGTAAATCACATAAGCGAAGGAGCATGCAAAAAAACCAAAATGATGGCCCTGAAGGGTTATTTTGAGATATTGTTCCATGGGTCACCATGTTTATTAATAGGACTACTTTAAAATATATGAAATAGCTATAAACAGTCACTGAAAGTACTAAATTCTTTTTCCATCTATTAATCTCTCAATCTATTAAAGTGAATATTAAAGTTCCTGTGCGACTTGGTCTAGGTGATCCTGCTGTGGCAGGGGGATTGGACTAGATGATCTTTTGAGGTCTCTTCCGATCCCTAATGATTCTATGATTCTATGAATAGTGAATCAGTAAGGATCCTAAAAGTTTCAGATTTCTCTTTCAGAGTATCTTTTTAGTCCCCTTTCTCTTCCAAATACAGGACAAAACTTGGTTAACTCTGGGTAGATGCACTGCAGGCTGGTGATTTGTGCAAGGAAGGAGGCAAAGCAGACACCTTCAGTCATCACTAGAGCTTATGTACAGAAAAGGGTAAAGATCAGCCAGTGAGTCTCAAAATGCAGTGTCTGTGTGGAATCTATCTCCTTAAGATAAGCTGTAACTCTAGATCTTACTGTTTAATTCACTCACTTTTTTATAACATGCTATTAGTAAACAGACCATTTTAAATTCTAACCCCCCCAATATTAATTTCGTAAAACTACAGCATGAGAGAAGGTGGATGATTATATTTCTAATTAAAACACAAATGCAGTAATTACGGTTTATATGCCATTATCCTGAATCTACACAGGATGACTTTAACCAGCAAAACAGCCATTAACTTTACTGTTCAAAGAAACCCTCGTAATCTTTTAGAAATGTCATATAAAATATTCATTTTGAAATGCCCTACGGTGATTTCAGAATTTATTTAAAGTGGGCTGTTGATAGCTCTTTTATAAATAAGCAATTACAGTACACTAAATATATCATGGCCCATCACATTATACATTCTATAATTTCATGGATGAAAAGCCTACAGCTGATCTGCATAAATGTGGTGCATCTCACAGCAGGTGAAGAGTTTGATTACACAGGATAATCAGTGTTATTATTTATAGTAACCATTTATACCTGTTATTTATTAAAACCCAGCAAATCAGATATTGGTTTATTTAAGGCAGTTGCTGTTTTGTAGGCTGAACTAGGCATGAGACTATTAAACTTGTGTAAAATGCACTGTTACACCGGTGGTTTGAAATCAGCCAAGGTCAGCAGGGAGTGAGACTTGTGAGTACTTGGTGGCAGTAGAGGAAACTATTCTGAGTGAGTAGCTGGGGTCTGTCCCGGTCCCTCTGGACACATATCATCCCAACAAACACCATTGCCCCACTGGCAGTATCAGATATCCACGCTAGTTTATTAGATGAGGAAGCCAAGGGATGATTACAGAAAGGTTAGAGCAACCTCTGATATATTTAGGTAATTTTTTCAGACATGAGCTGAAGGATTTTCATGAGGTTTGCTCTGCACAGATTACAATGCTGCATCTTAAGATATTCATATTTCTAATTCATTTAAGATAAATATATTTCTTCTTCATTTAAGATAAATGAGATATTTCTACTCTGCCCTGGTTTATTCTTCACCTGGAGTCCTATGTCCAGCATTGGAGACCCCCAACACTAGAAGGATGATGATTTGTTGGAACAAGTCCAGAGGAGGACATGGGAAAGGTGAGAGGGCTGAAGCCACTCTCTAGGAGGACAGGCTGTGAGAGTTGAGGTTGTTTAGCCTGAAGAGAAGACTCCAGGGGACCTTATAGGATCCTTTGGGACTCTCTTGCTTTGTTCAGGTGCTACCAACCCCTGAGGAAAGAGGAGACCAAACAGGAGACTGGCCCAGTGCTGATTGGTCATCTCAGAGATGTTAGTGCTTTAGATGCTCTTTAACAAGTACTTAAGCTTTCTGTCCTTGAGGATGGTTCCTGGCACTTTGAGACTGCCTGGATAGAGAGAAAAATTTCTGCTGGTGATAGGACAAGAGGAAATGGGATCAAGTTGTGCCAAGGAAGGTTCAGATTGAATATTAGGAACAATTTCTTCACAGAAAGAGTGGGGAGGCCTTGGAACAGGCTGCTCTGGGAGGGACTGGAGGCACCATCCCTGGAGGGGGTCAAAAATTGGGTAGACGTGTTTCTGGAGATGATTTAGTGGTTAGGTGTTGTAGGGCAGACTATAGGACTTGATGATCTTAAAGGTTTTTCCCAACCTTGATGATTCTGTGATCATAAATTGAAATAAGTAATTGCATTTATTGCAGCAAATAGTTAAAATCAGTAATTGTAATTATTACAACCAATAGATTTAAAATTTGTGGCTTATTTATGCCCTTACACAAAGAACTCCCCTGCTAGGAATGCTGGTGTTAGACTGTCCTGAATGCAGATAGTTAAATATAAGGGTGGTGCTTTTAAAAATTAAGGTTAGGAGTAAATATTCAGGACTTTGAAGTGAAATTAGAACACTGAAATTATTGAGACCATAAAAGTTACCATTAATATTAATCAAGTAAATTCAACTGCTTTAATATAGTTAGATTTAAAATATTTTAGTGTTGAATATCTAATAACTACAAGTATGCAAATTGAAAATAATGAAACAGAACAGTCAAGGCAGTGAACAAATATCTTTTCTGTATATGATCATTCCTGAATGAGAGTTTGTGGGTTACTCTGTATTACATGGGGAATGCTAAGCCGTAGCGCTACAGCTTATGTTCTATTTCAAAACCTGTTATTAATATTATTATTTTTTCATACTTTTCCATATGATCAAAGTCCTTCAGTAGTTCTGCTAAGAAAAAATAACTGGATAAATAACCTTATAATTGGATTATAATATGAAAAATAAAACCACATCAGATATTGTCCTTTTGTGTCGCCTGATTATTGGTTATTTACATGTTCCAAAGCAGCAAAACTGATATTGTTTGACATTGAAATGATATGAAGAGGATTTCTGGATGAAGTTGCCATTTGCACAGAGAAGCTTTGAACTGGAACCAGTCCCTCTGTTCTTCAAATACCCTGGGTTGAAAACATGGTAAGAATCTTAAGAAGCTTAAAGAAAAGTTTTCAGTTGAGCTCTTTGGTTTCAGTAGGCAGGACTGGGACCCATCTGAGTGTCAGCGAGGTTGTTCCTGGCTGAAAAGAACTCAAAACCATACACAATTCTTCTCTATGGAAACATTTTAGATGGCTGTTTGGTGAACAAAAGTCTCGATTCTGAATAATAAATCTTCTCAGTTGTATAAAATTACCTATAATTACATATAATAATTCCAAAAATACCATTACATCACATATTCTCATCTCCTGTATTATCTAGACCGTACAATGCTACATAGAACCAATATGTCTTGCAGAGTGGCATCCAATATTAATAAGTAGGCATCAGCAGTTAAACAACCCATGAATCATGTTCACCAGTAACAATCTGTGACACATTTACATTTGGATCCATTGAGCTTTAGCTTCCAGCTGTTAGAATGCTTTCGGATTTGTTAATTCTAAATCTTGCTCCTCTGTACTTAGGGACAGAGCAGCAGAAACAATCAGTTTTTCATCAAGAGACAGTTGATGCTGAAAATGAAAAAAAATAGAAGTCAAGATTGAAAGCTGTGCCAGGTAATGATTTATTTCCTGTCCAATGAAATATTTCACTTAAAAACAAAATACTTCCTTTCCAGAAAGTTGTAAGAAAAGCAACCAAAATTACAGGTTTCATTCATAAATAAGTCATCATGTTTCACCACAGTCCTGTAAGTGAGTCACTCACTAAGGTTAGAGGGAATTTAGTTCTGTTTGTACTTTTGCCTGGAAGGGAAATGAACACTCATCCAGACAAAGGGTGGAAAGATGAAGGAATCTTTTTTTACATGTTCTCAACCCAAAGCAGGACTGTCTGCACCTAAATCCAATAAACATTTCCTGTAAAAGAGATAAATCACCAAAATACCTGGCATTCTGGGAGAATACCATCTTTATCTATTGATGTTGTTCTACTTAAGTAAAGCTGTATGAGGTGGGTGAAGAGGAAGGTGTAGTGTCACAGTGAGTAAATATTAGAAGGAATGGATCAGAAAAAAAATTTAAAGGATACCTGCTCTTGCTTGCAGGGCAGCAAGTCTACAGAGTATAACAAATCCTAGGGTATAGAGAGCATCTTGGTGAAGGAATCGTCTGAAAAACTCTAGAATTAGAACTTGAGAAACTCTACAATTACAATTGTAATTGTACGAATTGTAAGAAAATCTACTTTTACAATTAGAAACTTAGAATCTGCTAAAGGTCATTTAATAAAAAGACAACTTTATATCAGTAAGGTGAAATAAACAACCACAAACAAGTAAGGCATTTTCATGTGGAGGTGCAAAAAAGGGCATCATTCACCAGTAGTTAAAGATTATTTTTCTAGATAAGTATTTAGAAAAATAAATTAGCCCCTTTTATGGGATTTTTCTGAACACTCATTACCAGAAGGATACCGGGGTAGAAGAGGAGTTTTAGAATAACAGAATGTACCTGGCTCTTTACAAATAGCAAAGAGAAAAGACTGTATTGCAAGTCAGAGATTATTTGTCTGGAGGGTTTTGTTAACAAATGATAGCTAGGTTAAGAGGGGTAGGAGCTAGGGTAAAGGGGAATAACAACCAAATGGAAGACTGAATGCTTCATACCGAAAGTAGTGATAAGTGGAAGCTGAAAGCAGAGAAAATGGAAAATAGAGTTGAAGAATAAAGATGCCAACAAAAATGAGACTTAAATGGTATTGTAGATTTGTACATGGAATTAATTTGTTAAGCTGCCAGTTAATTTTAGATACAGCATTTCCATGGAAAAATTCTGTTTATTGTGAATATATTTTTGTTGAGGCAACGGGAAAAGATTAGTCTATGAATTGCAACCAACTCTTCTTGTTGGACAGTCACAACATATTTAGTAATTAAAAAAGGAACGAAACTCACCACAATTATACAAAAAGAAAAAAAGGTGTCCTTCTACAAGTTAAAATCACAAAAGAGTGATTTATATTGAATGAAGCTATTCTAGAAGTTATCCTTAGATTAATAGAATGCAGTCAGGTCTGGAAGCATTTTAAGGTTGATAGGACATTTGAATAGTGTTAAAAAATAATGTAATTGCAGGAGTGAGTATTTCTGACAAGTTACTGGACACAGATAGGCAGTAAAATAAATAAGAATCATGCAGTCTAGCCTCAGGATCATCTTTGATAGGGAATCACTGGAAAATAGAAGTACATATATTGGTTTTTTTTCAAAATAGCACTTTTATCATTATAGGAATTTCCCAAGATACATGATGTAGTGCAAGACTGCACAAGGTTAGAAAACTGCATTTTTGGTTACTTTATTTTCTAGAGGCAAATTTCAAATCCTCCAAAATTTTGTGTTGGAAAAGGAAACCATTCTATTGATTTATTTTCCTAATAATTATAATAGTTGGTAATGTTATATAGTGTATTAATTTTTATGTCCTGTTAGATAGAGTCAATTTGGTCTTAAATCTCCGTATCTCATGTGTTAACTCTTGCTTCGCAGCTGTCAGACTCCACCTTGTCAGAATGAAGACAAAGTATGCAGCAGAAGTAGCGAGGTGGAAAATTTTATCTACATAATGATTGAGACTACTCCAAGTTCCTCTTTGGGTATGTAAATCAGTCAATAGATAGACTTAACTCTTGGCTCAGATGATCTTCAGATTAATAGTGAGAGAAAGGTAGATTTCATTAATCAACAGCTGTAGACAACTAAGGCTCAGGTTCCTAGGAGCTTAATAATTGAGTGACTGGCTGTCTTTAGACCTGAATTTACCTTTATTTCAAAATTTTCAAATCTGTGACTTTGTTTTGAAATTGGAGATTTTGCATCAAAGCAGAGAAGATTTGAATGATGCTAAGAGCAAATCAGATTAAAATTGTTTTACCATCATCTGGATCTGTTCCTGTGTGACTTAGTGTAGGCGATCCTGCTGTGGCAGAGGAATTGGAGGTCTCTTCCAATCCCTAATGATTTTATGATTCTGTGGTCATAAGGAAAATCTTACTGACATTTTATATTCTACTTGCCAAACAAGTAAAATATTGAGAAGTGGATGTTAGAGATACTGAAAAGTAAGAATTCAGGGAATTTTCCTGATGAATGTGTGCAAAAACACTAACTTTTTATATCTCACTTTTAGCACAACACTCAGAGACTGGTGATGTCAACTGTGCAGTGGTGGATGTAGAAATGTGACACTGAAGTAGTCTGGCAAAGTTATCTTATGATTACCTGTCAATGAATGATCAAGAATTAACATACATTAGCAATCGTTGCAGAGGCTTTTCTGTGTTTCTTCAGCTTTTCAACTAGACCAAGTCAGACAAATCGAAAGAGCTTTTCAAGATATTTCCTCTAAAAGGAACAGATTACATAACACATGAGCTATTTTTGCAGAGGGGTTGGACTTGATGACCCCTGGAGGTCCCTACCAAGACCTAATGATCTGTGTATCTGTGTATGATAGGGTACTTCTCTCTAAGGAGACACACCTAGCTAATTGAATTATTTGAATATTTACTCTTTTCTCTCCACATGCCTTATCCTATCATAAGTACACATTGCAGTGATGGAAACAGATCCAGCAAGTAAAATCATGGAATCATAGAGCTATAGGTTTGGAAGGGACCTCCAAAAGTCATCTAGTCCAATCACCCTGCAACAAGGAAGGACATCACTCACTAGACCAGACTGCCCACAGGCCAATCCATCCTGACCTTGAATGTGTCCAGGGATGTGGCCTCCACCACCTCTCTAGGCAACCTGTTCCAGTGATCCACCACCTTCAGATTAAAGACCTTTTTCCTGATGTCTAACTCAAATCTACCCTTTTCCAGCTTCAGACCATGACACCTCATCATACTGGTCCCTACTCTATTGAACAGTTCTTCCCCAGCCTTTTGAAAGGCCCCTATCAGGGACTGGAAGGTTGCTATAAGGATTTTATGTTCTTAAAAGTCTCTTGCAACCAGATTGTTATTCTGTGAAATAAAATGATATGGAAAAATGAGAAGAAAGTATTTGTAGTGATGTTGTAGTGGGGGGCTGTCACTGTGTTGTGGTTTGAAAGAGCTGCCTGGGGGTCTATTCCCAGAGAGTATGTTTGCAAAGCTGGGACTTTTTGAAACAGTTTGTTATCTGTTCCATTTGTTTTTGTCTGCCCGTTCAATTTGCTTTGTGTATGGGGGAACATAGTGCAAAATGGGGTTGTTGAAAGTAAATGTGTTTCCCTGAAAGGCCTTTTTGTTTGTCAAACTCATAAAGGACCAGCTAGGCACTCTCTCTTTTCCTTTCGATTTATTAGCACTTTGATAATTAGGCTAATTAGTCCTAGACTTGACCACGATGTTAATTGGTGAGAGTTACTAATGACCATGGGTTTCAGCTGGGCTTCAGCTCTCAGTCTTGCTGGAGATGCTCTTGCAAAAGCCACTGTGGAGAAACCTACCAGGACTGCAACAGTGAATATCTGCCCTGTATCAGCCATTTCATTTCCTTAGGAGCATCACCCTACGCAAAGTCAGGTGAGTGTTTGTGCAACCTTTCAAAAGTAAAAAAACAAGAGAAAAAGAAACCTGGTGACCTAAAATTGGGAAGTTATAGTGCAAAATGAACAGTTTGAGTCATTAATTTCATTTGGCTTGGTTAGTGGTTTCACTGTTAATGAACTATCAGGATTTAATTCTGACTTCAGTTACCCATGAATATAAATCTATGTTGAAGTTTCAGGTTTGCTTAGCTTTTATGTTCATTTGCAAAGATGTGTGACAAGCAGATGACGTTTCCCATGCCAGTACTGGTGCTTGTGTAAAGACAATATAGAAATGTCATAAACACAGCAAATGCAGCACATTAATGCTCTAGAGCAGTTTCCTCATGCTTTTTTCCCTGTGTCTTCTAACGTTTTCACATTATTATAGTTTTAAAACATGAATGTGTTGTACTCTTTTAGTGTGCTTTGATATATCCTCCTTCCCAAGATGATACTCGTACGCCACAGAGCTGTAGGATAAACGTAAGATTTCCTTAAGACTTTCTTATGTTTTGTAGTTTAGGGAATAATGCTCCTTTATGAGGGACGTTCGTGGGGACAAAAAAGACTGCAGTCCAGTGGTATCAACCAATGAGAGTTCCACTAGGTGCACCACTGGGAAGTGAAATTCTCTGTATTTCATTAAATAAAAAATTCAAATGTAGTTTTAAACAGTAACTTCTGGAGCTCAGTCATCACCGTTCTGCCTTTTAATTTAAAGGGGGGGACAAAAAGTAATGTTGAAAGCTGCTCATTGAAACGATGCTATGCCAGAGTACAGATTTCTAGAGCTTTTAATAACCTCGCAGACACTCAGCTTGCTCTATATAACATGATGGTGTGAAAAGTTATCCTTTAGAGCAGGTTACATGCAAGAGTGCTAAAAGAAGGCAATTATTTTTCTGCCGTAAGACTTGAAAACCAATGAATAAAATATTAACAACTGCAAACCTATACGAAATCTAAATTATAAAATTTCAGTGCCATGGTTAAGTTTCTGGAAATACAAGAAATTAGAATAGGAGAGAAAGCAAAATAAATTAAAGGGAAAATCCTTATCAGGTAAGTGAGTAGCTTTACACCAAATATTTTGTCTGGAATTAAGCGTTTTATCTGAATGGAAGCACACGGTCATAAAATACCAAGAATAATATTAAGAGTAATAATATTAAGAGTACTTATGTTCTGAAAGAAATTTTTAAGGAATTAGAAGGCATTTTAGGGGTACAAAAGAAGCCATTTAATCTGTATAAATTGAAAATCAAGGGAAGAAAATTTTAAAGTCCTTATTCTTTTTGATTGAATTGAAAACTACTTTTTTTTTAATCCACTGAGTTTCCTTTTGCAGAGGAGCTGCTGAGGTGACAGGCTCTAAACATAAATATTCCACATTGTACTTTGTCTCTCTCCTCACCTCTGTCCCAGTGGGTGAATGTAGTTAAGCTGCTATGTGACTCATTTTATTAAGAAGGCCTCAGATGCACAGTGCTTAAATAGATGCTGTATTTTTATCACTTTCCTGAAACTGGCATCCTCATTTTCCCCTCATTTAAACTCACGGTATTGCTGTTGACTTAAGCGACCTCCAGTGGGATCACTTACATGCTTAAATTTCTTTAATGCTGGCACTTAGGAGATAACTATTTTGTGCATCTTCTTCCATGAACGAGGACTAGTCAATTGGTATCAGCTGGCATTTTTTTGCATCTAAGAAACTTGGTCACTTATCTCTGCTGTAGGTGTTGATCTTCATAAGAATATATTTCTCAGTTGAAAGCAGTAAACAACTGTCCTCGGGGTTGATGTCAGGGATGCTAAGCCTGAAAATCCCAATACAGCATAATATCTTGGGTTAGATGAATAACTCCCCTCATAGCAAATAAAATGACTCTCTGACTACAGTTAATGAGCATTTTAAAGTTAGTTTTTCTTCTCCTAAAACCTTTCTTTAAACTGTACCAGGGAAGGGTTAGGCTGGACATGGGGAAACATTCTTTCATTGAAAGAGTGGTCAGGCCTTGGAATGGGCTGCCCAGGGAGTGGTTGAGTCTCCCTGCATGTATTTAAAGAGTGTTTAGATGTGGTGCCAAGAGATCTAGTCTAGTGGTAGCCTTGGTAGAGTAGGGTTATTAGTTGGACTAGATGATCTCATGGTTTTTTTCCAACCTCAGTGATTCTATGATTCTAACAGACACAAATCTGATGACAATAACAATTATAACATAAAATATTTAAAAATCATAGTGAAGGGGCAGCAATTAGTTAACACTGGTTCCAATAATCACTGAGCATAGATTGCCAAATAGACTTTGATGTGTAATATTTAGTGGCAGAGAAGCTCCAGATGTGATAGCGAAGGTAACGTTTCTGCATGTTTTGGTAAGAAAAACAAGAGAAATGAAGAAGCCAGTATTTTTGGAGGGAAACTTTTCCCATCACTGGATAATCGCTAACAGGTTTCACTACAACTTAAGTATTGAAGTAATGCAGATGTGAGAGTAATGAAGGCATTTATGTTTTTTCTCTTTTCATTATCAGACTATAATCTGTTGATTTGTCTTTGATGTTTTTATAAAGTGTCACTGATAACCATTTTTTTTCCTTTTTACTAAGAAAGATAACTTTTTGTGTTTTTATTATCAAACTGTTCACTGTGATATACTATATATAGCATGCATATATATATACACACTATACTAACAATACATTATATTAATTATAATGATCATCATATAATTACCTAATAAGATTATAATACATAATCTATTTTATTCTAATAATATAAGGTATTAAAAGTCAGAGAATTAATAGAACAGTAAACGGAATTGTGAGACTGATCTTGACAAACTACATGATTAAGATTCCACTCTATTAATTGGGAGAAGAAAAATGCTCGCAGAAATGAAAGGTATTAAAACAGAGGTGTTATAATGCTGCTGCTAGAATTCTTCAGATGTGCTAAATTCAGTTTCTGACTTAACCACCTTGGAGTTTACTCTCAAATTAATCCTGAAGAAAAAACTTTACCTCTTAAGGTGCTCTATTATGTCACTGCCAACAAAGGATGAAACACAATCATTGTGGATACCTGGATCAGAAGGAGGGTTTTTTTATTCTATTGCGCAGAGCACTTCTAATGGGAGAGTCTGAATAAGTAATTGAGGGTAAATTTTTATTATTTCATTTGGAGATTCAAGTTCCTGTGAATCACAGAAAGTGATTCAATGAATCGCTCTGCAATGAATTTACAGTGAGATCTGAATGTCACAAAGTATTATAGAAATAGTTGTAGGAAACTTTTTTATTCACTGACTCGTTGATTTTTATCTCCTCAAAATTACAGCAAGAGTGAATGAAATTATAAACTAAAAATAAAATAAACCTTTAAGTAGTTCTACAACCAAGATATTATATATATTTAAATGTGTTTTCATATTTGTCTTACTTTGTGACAGTTTTGGAACTCCAAGAAATGTAGGGTAACGATGCCTTTAATTTTTAAAGGAAGCAGAATTACCTGAGGTAATTTTACTCTGAAGGGGTTTGTAATACAAATTCGTCTCAACAGTCTGCAGATCAAACCTGCTCTTACATGGCCTTGTATTTCTGCAGCTTTAAACTCTTTCTGAGGTTTGAAAAAGTGAGCAGTTTTGTGATTTGCATCAACATTAGTGGGGACTGAAGTATGCAAATCACCTACAGACTTCTCTTCTGGATGCCTAATAATGATGTTTCATGTTGCTGGATTGAAACACTGATCCCACATCACTACTGGTAGAAAAATCTTTCTAAAATACCACTTGTAACTTTAAACAACCATTTAGGTTGGAAAGGACCTCTAAGAGCAAGTCCAGCCTTCAACCCAGTACCTCCTNGGAACTCGATGATCTGTGGTCCCTTCCAACCCTGACCGATTCTATAACTTCTCAGTGAGGGTGACAGGGCACTGGAGGGGGCTGCCTGGGGGAGTTTTTAGAGGCTCCTTCTCTGGAGACGTTTGAAACCCACCTGGACCTGGTCTGGGTGATCCTGCTGTGGCAGGGGGATTGGACTAGATGATGTTTTGAGTTCCCTTCTGATCCCTAATGATTCTATGAATTGGAAAAGAGAGCAAATCTTTCTTTCAATACCTGTTGAGTCTCCCAGAACTACTAGATATCACTTTTAGTCCCAATAGGAAATCCTTCTAAAATATTTACTGGTTTTGTTGAAACAGCATTTCCTTAGTTACATGTTACAGGTTACTCATGTAAAAACTGAAATCAGTTATCTTCCCAGTACAATTTAAAGGTAAATGAAGTGCCCTGAAATGCATGTGGAGCTCTAAGTCATCAACTGCTTATTTTATTGGGTCTGCCAGCTGCTGTGGCAGTGTAGTGGGTAATGTCTTTTCTTCATTTGTTCAGAAATAAAATACATATTTATGCTTTCCAGTTGTATTACTTCAAAATGTACATACATATGAGGAGAGAGAGACATTTATTCATACATTTAAATGTATATGTATAAAACACATATATATTGCAACTGATCCATAGGAAAAGAAACCCCAGTGTGAATAGTCACACGTTTTGGTTCCATACCAAAACGGTTAACGTAGTTATATGAATCAGTGTAATTGTCGCACATTAAGGTATCAGAAAATTGTGAAAGAAAAAATTGTTTGAGGAAAACCTCCACAGAGGCAGCTAAGGTAGATTTTTCCTTACTCTGCATGTCACTCAAAGTTTTTTCTGTGAATGAGGTGATTAAAAAAAGGCTCATTTTGTTTTCTTGAGTAGGCAGATTTAGGGCATGAGGCTGAAGCCCATCGGAGTTGAGTTTTGCTAGTGCCATTGCTTAGTGCCAGGATGGCACTTTCAAAGTGGGCTTTTCATACTGTTTTTCATAAAGGGTTTTCATAAAATTCTTCAGAGTCAGAACTTTGCTCCCAGTGAGAAAGAGGTGAATTTTGCTGTTGCCTTCAAGGCATAGAACCTGTCAGTCTTTGAGAAATGCTGTAGAAAGTCCAACACAAAACATACCCTATTTTTACTTTGCTCTCAGTTTTTAACAACTATAGTATGGCACGACTTACAGACTAATAACTCAAAACATGGAGGTTTCTCAGGCTTAGAATATTTTTGGCAGTGGCATAGGTCTTTCATGCATCACCCAGCTGATCTGTATCAGAATTGATGTGGGCAAGAGGCTTTCCCTGCTTGTTCAGACTCTTGAGAATGGTAGCAGGAGTGCTTGTTTTGATGTGAACATCTATGCCAGGCTAAGAAACACCAGTCTAAAGCTGCTGAGTGACCATCAGATAGTCAAAAAGCTTTTCAGCCACTGTGACCGTATCAAGATCAGCTTCTCCCTAGTGGAAGCTTTTACAGCTTTCCTCTGATGTTTCACAAAGTCTACTCTTTAATTCCTTCTTAAAGGTTATCTGTAATTTTTTAATTTACCATGCTCTCAGTGAGACTTTATTTCAGATTATTTTTTTCCAGAGTAATTCCAGCACTCTTTCCCACATACTACACACAATATTTCAGAACAACTGGAGTATGTACAGCATTTAAGAAGTCCAAAGCCAGAACCCTGGTGAAGGAATAATCCTTTAAATTTGAACAAGTTTAAAGCCTTCAGTCTGACAGTGGTAAAAGTGGCAGCAAACACGCTAACTAGAGCTTTGAACTAGACCTATTTCTTAGTCAAAATTTATAGCTCAAAATTTTGAAATATATTACCATTTTCCTCCCAGAAGCTTCACTGTCAGTTACTAAGTAAAGCCGTCATTAATCACGGGCAGCTATAGTCATGTGCTGATTGTAATTTGGTCACACTGAACAAAAGATGAATGATATAGAATACTATTAGCAATGATGGTTTTAATGCAGACATTTATCATTGATTTGGGTCCACTTGGTATGACTTTGGGAGAAAAACAGGGGAAAATTGCCTCGCTGTTGAAAATTTTATTGCTATTAAATCATAATTTTGGCAAAGATGTGCAAATAAGGCCGTCAAATCTTCCTCATTTTTACTCTCCTAAAAGATACAGAGGACTCTGAAGATCCCTGATGCAGTCCAATTAGAAAAGTGAGTGCTGATTAGTTGTCGTCTACCTAATAGCTAATAATAGAAGCACAGTTTTTGGCAAGCTATCTATTTATAGGAGTCATATAATCATAGAATCATTAGGGATTGGAAGAGACCTTGAAAGATCATCTAGTCCAATTCCTTTGCCACAGCAGGATCACCTAGACCAAGTCGCACAAGAACACAGCCAGGCAGGTCTTGAACATCTCCAGAGAAGGAGACTCTACAACCCCCTGGGCAGCCTGTTCCAATGCTCCGTTACACCCCCCTGGGAAGAAGTTTCTTCTGAAATTTATATGCAACCTCTTCTGTTCCAGCTTGCACCCATTGCTCCTTGTCCTATCACCAGATGACCTTGAGAAGAGCCTGGCTCCATCCTCCTGACACCCACCCCTCACATATTTATAGACATGAATGAGGTCGCCCCTCAGCCTCCTCTTCTCCAAGCTACAGAAACCCAGCTCCTTCAGCCTTTCCTCATAAGGGAGCCGTTCTACTTCCTTCATCATCTTTGTTGCTCTATGCTGAACACCCTCCAGCAGCTCTGTGTCCTTCTTGAATTGAGGGGCCCAGAACTGGACACAGTACTCCAGATGTAGTCTCACTAGTGCAGAATAGGAGCTGTGTGGCTCCTCACACCACTCACCCCATACAACTCTTTCACAGTGCTAGTGGTGCTGAAACTGATGGCATACTGAGGGAATTCTTCATTATCCAACTTTGTTCCAAAATATCAGCTAGAAACAGAACAAGATTGTAAGATTGTGTGACAGAAGAAAGAAGGAAACCCAAATGATTATGTTTTTCTTGTAGAAAATATATTATGCTGTGTGTGCTGAGCATATTTTCTCTTTTCTGAGGTAGCGTTATGCTTGTAAAACTGTCAGGAGCAACACAGCACAGAAATGCATCTATAATTCCAAACTGTTGTTAAACCTTCAATGTGATCTAGACCTAGCCGACTTCACAAATTCATGCGGTCTTGGAACTAAGTTCTAGCTGTCCCTCATGAAAGAAATGTTCCATTTTACATAGAGAAAATCAAATGTGTGTCATTCCTGTTTTGGCTTTGACTGCGGATGGAATCCAGAAGGTCCATCTGTGGCTGCAGGAGGGCCAAATTGCAATGGTTCTGATTCAATTCAGGCAGGCAGGTGCATGATGGAAGGAAAGGTTGATGTACAGTGTTCACTTGAGATACATGAGGGGTCTACTCAAGGAAGGAGATTTAAAGCTGATCGAGTGGTGGTGGGGAGAGACAGAAAAGCAAGAGAAGTTTAGTTATTGAGTTTGCCTCTAGGGCTGGAGCACCTTTGCTATGAGGACAGGCTGAAGGAGCTGGAGTTCTTCAGCCTAGGGAAAAGAAGACTCTGGATGGAACTTAGAGCTACCTTCTAATACTTGAAGAAAACCTACAGGAAGGCTGGAGAATTACTTTTCACGAGAGGGTCTAGTGATAAGACAAGACAAGAAGAATCCCATTGCAGTCCCATTTTTGTTGTGATGTTTTGATACATAAATGAAGCAAGGGTCTCAAAAGGTCAACTCTTCATCAATCATTAGGTTATTTAAATGTATATCTCAAAATCTGTGGTGTTCTGCGAGTTCTGAACAGTGCTGCATTGTCTTTTGAAATCTGGATTTGGTGGTTTGGATATTTTTCTTTGGCTTTTTGTGTGTGTTTGCTAAAACAGGGAAGACGCTATTAGATTTCATATACTATTGTCTGTGTTGGATAGAGTAAGACGAGTTATTATTGCTCAGGAATGATTCTCTGTGTTTATGTGTCCTGGGTTAAGGGCAAAATCCCCAAAACCAAAAGGAAAGGTAGCCAGGTCTCCAGGGGTCTCAGATAGAATTTATCAGGCAAGAGAAAACAGCTCCTGGAAACAAAAGGATTTACTGCATCTCCATCTAAGCACAAAAAGAAGAAAATAGGCCCAAGTAAATGACACAAACAAAACCAAAACTCCATCACAGTGTCATTACACACATTCTGAGAGAAAGAAATGAGCTAAGCATTCTGTAGTGGTCTTTGGCTTCAGGTCAGGTTCCCCAGGGAAAAGGGACACACATGCAGCACAGTGCAGGAGCATCAGGGGAGACCCACCCCAGGACCCTTCAACCCCCAATTTCCCGACATTCTGCCAGAGGTGTAAGAGTTATTGCACATTCAGCTTCTTGCATGAACAGTTCTGTCCAGCTGAAATGGCAAACAGCCTCCTGGGCTTCAGTACTCCTGCAAACTTGAAGTAGTCCCAGAGTCTTCCTCAGCGGCAAGCTGTGATGAGGCTTCTCTTCTTGCTCCCCTGTAAATCAGGCTGGCTATGTCGTGAGCACACAATGATGGCTGTGGCAGCCAACCAGCAGGGGACTTCCTCTTCCTTTAGGGGCTTGGGCTTCTGGCATTTTCTCCTCTTCAAGGCTACCTCACCAATCCTGACGTCTTCAGGCTTGTAATGATCAAAATAACTGCCACAGGGAAGAATCGTTTTTGGTGGTTCCTCTCTGCACCTGCCAGCTTCAGCGTGCAGGTGGATGGCGGGGAAGACCTAAAGGACTCTGGGAGAGAGAGCAAGAGAGCCCATGCTCAGTGCCTTTTATTTGGATGCAGGGCAGAGAGAAATGCATCCCCCAACCTCCCGTCTAAACCTCACAACCCTGTCTGGAAACCCCATTCTCAGCTCTGAGCCACCTCCATGGCTCTTGCCCGGAGCCATTTCCCTTTGCTCACTCAAATGGGCCATTTTACCTGACAATGGCTCCAGCTTCTCTCAGCAGGCAGGGAAAACATCTGGGGTGGGGGCCCCTTCACCTCTCCCACCATCTAAAACAAATCATCTACTGTCTTGGGAATAAAAAGAAAGAAGAGATGATACAAACCCCTTTTTTTCCTTAACCTAGAACATTGTGTTTGAGTAGTTTGTAGAGATTTTTACTCTTAGAAAGTCATGTTAGACCTGACTTACTTGAAAATTATTGAATTACCTGAAAAATTACTTTCCCATAATAATTTCTTTTGCTGAAATCACATGAGGAGATCTTTAGATTTCCAGTGATCCAGTTAGAAGACCACTGCTGATTTTGGCAGCTCCTTCGGAGACGAATCCTTCCTTTGGAAGCATGAATGTGTGTGCAGTTGTTCCAGGTAGAACCTGTCCACAAGCATCTAGTGACTGAAACTGTCCCCTTTAACAGCTCTGAAATCTTCCAACTTCTCTGGTCTCTGATTTACTAAAACCTTTAACAGTATAGTTCATGCTACTCTGTTTTCCCCTTCACTGCTGCAACTGTGATTTATATAAGGAACACTAGTGCCTGCTCCAGAAATACAGACCGCGTTGTACAATCACTCCTGAGCTGTTCTGCTCACTCTGTACTTGGATGAGTAATATTTTGCACACAGAGACATTCCCAGAAAGCTCAGAATTTGGGAGGGAGACGAATATCCCAACCCTGTCTCCTTCTAAAATTATTTCTGTTGGCTGGTGAAGGTAACCAGCAATTAGTGTGTGGTGGCACACTTCCACTGCACACTTCAGAAAGGTCTTGATGGCTGCATTTGCCCTTTCATAAGCCCACAACAAAAGATGTTTTGCTGGCATCTATGTCTATAATACTAAATGTCCCATTTAGATGCTAGATTAAAATAGCCCTGGGGATAACATGAGTTTTAAATGTATTTAAAGTCATTGGAATGTGTGGAACTGAAAGAAGGTGGCAGTATGATGGACAATCAGTACTAATAGGCTTAACGTATGTCAAAATGTCTGTCTGAACAGGAGCGTCACCTGTACTACACATTTAGAGTGAGAACCATGGAAAATCCTACAGCTATTTGATCAGTGGCTGTCGAGGCTAAGGATCCTACACTTAGAGCCTTGTAGAAACTTCTTCCTTTCATTATCTTTGCAGGTTCTTTGTACCTGTATAGCCTAAATAATCTCCTGTCAAAGATGTAGCTTACTCACTGTAATCTCCACACACCACTTAATAGTGTTTCCTCTGGTAATGACTCTTCATTTGAAGATGCTACTCATGTCTTCAATTGTTTCATACTTTTCTTATTGTGTTGAATTAATCTGCTCCCTTAAACATTAAAGTTTATGGCTGCTTACTTGAGTGATCATTATGTTCTGGGAGGATAGGTTTCTCCACACTCCAATAGTAGGCAAAGCACTTAACCTAGGGAGAGAAATCTGCTTCAGTTTTCTGTGGAGCCAGTGGGGAGGTGATTTAATCTTTGATTCTTTGGCATCCTAGGTGTATGTTATCATGGAGCCTTTACCTCCCACTACAATCTCATATGGAAGAAGAGCACACTCCTCTTGGTTTGATTACTGGTAAAAATTAGTCTCTCAATGATGGCACAAAAATCTACACAAGTACAGTCAGCAAAGAGTGTATTTTCACCATGATAGATGGAAGCGTGGACATCTTGGTAGGCAATTTTTGTCACATCAGGAATGGCCTAGTCCCTTTTCTCTGGTTTTCCCCTCTGGATTCTCCCTGTGCCTCCAGTTTGTGAGTTGTCTTGTGGAAAAAAACTTCTTTGGAATTCAATGGAAAACTGGTTGTTCAGGTATAGGTGATTTGCTTCTGTTCCATAATTACCTTTCCAGCAGTTTCCAAGTGAACTGCAAGCTGCAAATTAAATTCCAATCATGCCTCTGAAAAGAATACCGATTTAGTGATCCTTGGTGTGAAAACGGTATGTTTCACAACATGATGTGAAACAAAAAAGGCAAACAGCTCCTTCCACACTGAAACTGCATCTTCCTGACAGCCAGTGTGATTTTGTGTGGGTGATAAAGTTTACACAGTTAGAGCTTCCTGAAAACAAATCCTGTGAGAGAATTTGCTGCTGCGACTATAAAGCACATTAAACAATTTATGAAACCCTTGAATTCTAAAGATGTTACTGGATCAAGCAGAGCTGTATTTATTTCTGGCAGTACCAATTTTTCCTGTGTTATCTTCTTTTAAGAAAAGCCCTCTTGGCTTATCTTGTACTGGATAAATGTGTTTTATTAAACAGAAATTTCTTGTTTTGAGGCATTCTAGTAGTGAGAGCTGTTGTAATAATATTAAAAGCCATTACATTCTACAAGCCCACAGAACCTAGTCAAAGAAAAGAGACAGCAAGAGAGAAAAACCCATTGAATTTGCTTGTAACAGTGACTGATTGTGCATCTGTCGTCTTTTTAGACCTCATGTTATAGAAAAACCTATCAACTATTTGCCACTGAATCCTTCTGTTTAACATATTCTTAGATACTGAGGAAAGTTCAGCAGTTTCTGATTTACAAATTACAGAATACTAAGTAGAACCACAACTCTAGTCTGCATCAAGGCCAACCTGGGCCTTTTCCAGCAGTTGCTAGGGGATATCCCATGGGACACAGAGTACTAGAAGGTAAAGAGACCCAAGACGCTTCTTCCAAGATCAAGATCAGAGCGTTCCAATGGATGATATTGTTATCTTATGTCTTGCCTCATTCCTTTCTGAAAGGTAAATGTCATACCACATTGACTAATAAATGTGGAAGAATTTAAGTTGACACTACAGTAAGTTTTCTTACACATATTTCTCTGGGGTTTTCCCCCCTCATTTTGTACTGCAGAGAACAGGATTTCTATGTCATTTAACAGATAAGCTTGTGCCTGCAGATTGAACCCACTCTAAATTCCAAGTAATATAATGTAGTCACAAATAATGGCTCTTGGTTTATATTTTGAAGTAATAATTTCATGTCTGTCCAAGTTCCTAAACAGGGATGTAGTAGCCTTCTAGGCTATGCTAATCACTGCAGCACATCAAAGTAATGGCACTGCCCATTGGAAGATGAGACAATGGATCAGAGCATTGTGAAGGCCTGGATTAGAACCTGTAACTGTTTTGTCAGGAGTACCCAGTGTGAATGAAAATATGCACTGATCTGTATAAGACATACAGAGGCAGAGGAGGTGGGTGAGGTCATGCTACAGGCAGGTAAATGTGCTCACATGGAATGGAACTGAGCAGTACACTCATCTTTATGTTTGTGTTTTTATACAGTAAAGCACCGTTTTACTCTCTAGTAAGTGCACTTAGGAATTGGCATTGTTCAAAAAGCAAGATTTATTTATTCATTTTTATTCTCTCAATAAGAATAGTAATTCTACAGTATTATACTATGTATTATATGTTATAGATATATATTATTGGTTTTATATATTATAATAATATATATATATATTTATATTAGAATAATCATTCTCACTCTAACTCATTCCATGAGAACTCTTCTACTCTCCTGCTCCAGTGAATTTATAGTCTAGGCTATGCTGAAAGCAATATGATGCAAACTTCCCAGCTGAGGGAGATGTGAAAAAGGAGATATGGAGATGCATAACTAATCTGGCTACACAAGAATCCCTGCATCCCATGCTGATCCCCACCACAGCCTAAGTATTTGCACAAATGAAACAGTTGCTTTGGGGTGCAGGATGCAAAAAGGCTTTATGGAATGTAGTGTCCCAGTTGTTTGCTACATCATTCTCCCTTATAAGAAGGCCGAGGAAGCTCAAACAAGAGCATTCATCTCTTGCAAGTTATGGCTTTTCATGTTCTGGATTACTCTTGTATTCCAGGCATGGCTGTGAGACTCCCTCCATAATCAAGAATTTAAAAGTAAGGAAATAGAAGACATCTTAGGCCAGATCACAATGTTTTTATTACAGGTCTGACTGGTATTTTTGACACGCTAAATTGAATACTAAAACGGGGCCAGGCAGGTCAGAAATCCTGGTTTGCATTCTGCCTTCTGATTTAAAAAAAAGAATGACAGCCTTCTCAGTTAAATTCGCAATAGCAGTGCCAAGATTAAGAACACTTTTCTTTAACTTGCTAGCAATTTCTCTGAGAAAAAGTTGTAACTATTAGTCAAGATATGAAAAGCACAGCTTATGATATTTTTCTTCTCCTTTGGCATTTAAAGTGTGTTTTTTCTCTCTTTTTCTTCATAAAGATAACTCTCACAGTCTCACAGAGCATCCTCGCAGCCAAACTGAGGCAGTGTGGACTGGATAATTGGGTAGTGAGGTGGATCATGAACTGGCTGCAAGATAGCCAGAGAGTAGTGGTCAATGGGACAGAGTCTAGTTGGAGATCTGTATCTACTGGGGTCCCCCAAGGATTGGTATTGCAACCAGTGCTGTTCAGTCTATTAATTAATTAATGACTTGGATGAGGGATTAGGAGGCACTGTCAGCGACTTTGCTGATGACACANGCAGGATGACTACAAGCCAGCAACGTGCTCTTGTGGCCAAGAGGGCAAACAGCATCCTGGGGTGGATCAGAAGGGACATGGTTAGCAGATTGAGAGAGGTTCTTCTCCCACACTACTCTGCGCTAGTGAGACCACATCTGGAGTATTGTGTCCAGTTCTGGGGCCCTCAGTTCAAGAGACGCAGAGCTGCTGGAGGGTGTCCAGCACAGAGCAACAAAGATGATGAAGGAAGTAAAGCACCTCTCTTATGATGAAAGGCTGAGGGAGCTGGGTCTCATGAGCTTGGAGAAGAGGAAGCTGAGGGGTGACCTCATTAATGTCTATAAAGATGTGAGGGGTGGGTGTCAGGAGGATGCAGCCAGGCTCTTCTCAAGGTCATCTGGTGATAGGACAAGAGGCAATGGGTGCAAGCTGGAATAGAGGAGGTTCTATATCAATATAAACAGGACCTTCTTCCCAGTAAGGGTAATGGAGCGTTGGAACAGGCTGCTCAGGGGGGCTGTGGAGTCTCCTTCTCTGGAGACTTTCAAGACTCGCCTGGATGTGTTCCTGTGCGACTTGGTCTAGGTGTCCTGCTGTGGCAGGGCAATTGGACTATATGATCTGTCGAGGTCCCTTCCAATCCCTCGTGATTCTATGATTCTTTCATTATTATATGTAATATATATTTTAAATATATAACATATAAAGAGTATAATATTCTTATATATAATATGATATTATATATTTTTTTCAATAGCACTACTCTCTGCCTAAGGGGCTTTTTTTTTTTAGATAACTATCTCATTTGCTGTCTACAACACAATTAATACTCTGGATTACAAGAGAGAGCTATCTGGACATAACATAATTTAGGCTAAATGTTATGATTGAGAATTAGTGTTTGATTTATAGAAAATTAATACAACATGGACATCAATTTCGACAAAAGTGAAACCTCTATTTTCATAGAAAAACCCATGTGTTTTAGTTTTTGAGTTGAGCACTGTATTTTTCAGCTCTGCTAGCAAACCCCAAAGCTCTTACACAGAGCTCTTCCAGTATCCTGATCTTCCTTCAAAATCTGATTTTCTTGCATAATTCTTGCAATGGAATAAGCTCATTTTTTCTCAGCCAATAGGCTCTCCTTTCCACTCCCAGCTGCAAAGATATTTATGATTCATGCCCTACACACGCAGTGCTAGAAAAGTGGGTTTTTTTTCCTCTTTTTTTAACTGTCTATCTACTCCACAGTGACTTTGCAGAGTAGTCTACAGAAATTCCCCCTCTGTTTTCTGGGAGTTCCAATGTCCTGTTCAAACACAAGGCTAGAAAACCTATACAGCAATAGAAGATGATCTTTGTGGGGGTTTTCTTGTTTTGAAAGCCATTTCAGAGAACATATTCCTCCCCAAATTTGCCATATGTTTTGATCCTCTTGGAAAGGAGCCAAATGCACTGAGATGATGTGGGATTGGAACATGCTGACCTGGGAGGAGATGGAGGCACCATCACTGGAGGAGTTTAACTTATGAGTAGATATGCTGTTTCAGGAGATGGTTAGTACTTAGAGGCTGTAGGGCCAATGATTGAACTTTATGATCTTGAAGGTCTTCTCCAAGTGTGAAGTACCTGAAGGTAAAGTAAAAGTCTTGTGGAAGGGTGCAAGAAGTGCAGCTGTGTAGGACGGAGATTGGGAAGTCTGTTCTTATCTAGTATTTCTGTGGTAAGGGCAAAAGGTACAAACTCTCAAACTTCATGAGTTTAGCTGCATCCTGAGTCCAGCTGGCAGTAGTTTGTTTTCCCAGATGTTGGAATCTGTGGTTTAATACACTGATATCTCCACCAATATGTACCTTAAGTATGTAAAAAGGTGTAGCAAAATGTTTTGCATCTATGTAGTCTGTAGGTTGTACAACCTATGGAAGTGCCTTCTTGTCTCCTTCCTGTTAGAAGGAGATGATTCTAAAAGGGAACACAGCTAGGCAGCACTCTTGCAAGTGTGTGGGGTCAATTGCTCTGCTAGAAATCAGATTAATTCTACCTTGATCATTTTACTGCTTCTCCTTGTGTACACTCTTATTACTGCATCCTTACAGATTCTCTTTAGCACACCACTTTCATTTATTTTCCTAACAATTTATTGCCATATGTAACATGCAGTATTGCTCAGTCGCCAATTAATCACACCCCTCCAATGGGATTTACAGCTGTTTAGTCCATGGGTAAATTGGCTCACACCATCCACCCAGCTGGACATGAATAAATTAGGAATGAACTTGTTTTGTGTAGGTGTGATACAGTACATTTGATCTTAAAACTGGCTCTGAATTAAAAAATCGTATTATTCCCCAAATGCTTGATTAAAGCTTGAGGGATAAATTTGCAAAGATGAGTGTGGGGAGTTCCATGAGTAAATCTTATTATTGTTAACAGGATTTCGGTATTTTTCTGAGCACACAGCTCTTTAAAAATTATTATTGTTATAGAGAGATTTAAAGGCTCACTAATGGCATAAATAGTGTAAAGAACAAGTTTGCAAAATGATCTTCTTCTGTGCTTCCGGGTATGAATTAGTGGAGAGTGGGTTGTTTGCACTATTTTCCACATTCATGTAGCGGCTGTCATCAATTTATTCCATGACAACGGATAACTTTAACTTGCTTTGTAACTTTGGAGCAGATCTTTTTCAAAGAACAGAATCTGCTTAATTCCCATGATATCACTTAGGCCCTGATCTCGCAATCACATTTGCACAGATGGACTCCTGTATCCAAATCGAGCCCGCGTATGCCTAAGAGACTCAACACAATGAAGGCATTGGCTCATGGAAATCCAATTGCAAGATCAAGACCTCAATTCCCTTTAGTTTTGTCTTTTTCTAATGAGAGCGGTCAATTACTTATAGTAATTAGGCGTTCAATGGATGTTAATGGGATGAGATTTTAAATATGCTACTTCAAAATTATATTAATAAATCATACACATTTCTTTGCCTGTCCTTTTCCATATGTCCTCCTTCAAATCCACATCATTTGTTTTACCTCTTTTACAGGTGTACAATGTGCAGGTAATGCTGCTGACTTTGTAGGACTTTGTTGACTTTGTTGACTTTGTGGGCCCGTATTTCAATCATTATCATAAAAGAATTTTTTAGCTAATGAGGGAATTACTGGATTTGAAAAGAAAGTTGTGGACTTGGTAGTAAAGATGCTCCATTTTGTTCTGCCTTAATTTTCTGTTTCCAGCACTTGCTTGTGAAACACCACTTTCTACACTAATTGGCCCTTCATTTCTACATTTTAGTGGGAGGTGTCCCTGCCCATAGCAGGGAGGTGGAACTAGGTGATTTCTAAGGTCTCATCCAATGTAAACCATTCTGTGATTAAGGGAACAAGACTGTAATGCTTATTTTGGTTATAAGCAGATGGTTCACCTGTACATTGCTTATGTTTCCATTTGGTGTCGTTCATAAACACCTGTAGAAATCTGATGGGGTATCTTAGCTCTAATTTCTTTGTGAAGAAGGCAGATATCATGGAAAGAGGTGGCACTCAAAATGAAGATTTCAATGGTTTTTCCTGAATTTAATTCAATTTTATGTAAAACAGGCGTAATGTTCCTCCTGGTATGTCACACTTGGGTGTCTGCTGCAGGGAAGATGAGCTAAAGTTAAGCAGATATGCCTTCACACTGCAGAGTGCTCTGTTGCTGGATCGGGTCAGTGCTAGACAACAGCAGTTTCCAGTGTTTTAAATAGAGTCACCATTAAATAACTGCACAGATATATTCATTTTTCCAGGCAGAGGCAATAATTGGTAACTGCTGGCATTTTATGTACAAACACCATGTTCCTCCCAGAATAGCCCAGTGTGATTAGCTCTCTGTAGATCTGTTCTTTTATGAACTCTCAAGTAGCTTTTCCTCTCTATGCATTTACAGATAAAGCCACTGTAACTGAGCACAGCCCATGAGTCATCTCGCTGAGTTCTGTACATCTGTTCCAAAACAGTTCATTGTTTCCTTGAAAAGAAGAACAAACTTCTATTTTTAAGAAGGTCTGGGTTCACAACGTTGTTATTAAGAACAAGCTCAGGCAGACATGTTATAATCTTAGACTGCAACCTGAAGCACACTCCCGTTTGGGTCTAACAGTAATTCTTAGCCTAAAAATGCCTTTTTGACGTTGTTTTTCTATCTGTTGACTTTTCTTTCTCTTACCTACGTGCAGAATTCAAAGTGTGTTTTCTTCTCTAAATCACATTTTAGTTCCAGGGATTAGGAATGATTCTAAAGTAATTGAAAGCAGAATGCAGCTGGAGTGCTCGTCCGGTTCATGTATAATAAGGTCTCTTAACCACTTCTGCCCATTGCTGGGCTTTTGAAAGGCAGTATTTCAGCAGGCTATTTAGCCCGCACTTCTTCAAACGGCCATGGATAGACACAACTAAAAGGCCAAGACTTTAAGCTTTTATTAAAACCCAGACAGCTTTGTATCTCTGTACCATTGAGGAGTCTCAAATGATAATAAAACTGTGTGCTTGAGCTAAATAACATACTGCGTCTTAAAATTATTAATTGCAATGGATGCATTCAGATCTATGACTATTGGTGTACGATAACAGAGTGGTTGAAGTTGTAAATCTGTTGGGCAGAATTAAAATGTTTCCAGCTTGTTTAATATTGATTTAGCAATCATCAAAAGAGCATTCATGCTCGTGAGTGAAATAATTGGTTTAAATATTTGTTTAACTCTTAGACACTAATGTCAACTTGATGACTGCTACCTCAGTAGCTGGATAGGATCAAAATTTGGCAACTGAGGATATAAAACTCAACAGTCATAGAAAAACTGGAGGGTAATTGATTTTGCCTTTGAGTTGGGAAACAGACTTCTTGACTTCACAAAGTTCCTTGTACTGCTCTGCAAGAGCAGACAAACGCTAAACCATAACACTTTTGCAAGCAGTAGGATTGGAATTTTCACAGTGAATGTTTTATGAATCTATTGAGGCTTTCAGGACTGTAACTGGAGCAAACTTGCTTGGTAAAGTGACAAAAGTGAACATGCCTACAGAAGTGTTGGTAGTTAAGAGCATCTTTTTGAATAAGAATTAAAACCAAGCACAGCTGGGGGTGTTTTCTAAACGATCAAAATAGGAAAAAGAGTAATTATAGTGGTGGAACAGAGATATGGTCTGAAAAGTTAGGTGGGTTCCTGCTTGCATCCCTTTAGCTCGAAGCTATAGGCAGAATGAGGAGGGGAAATTTTTCCTCCCCTTTTGGAGCTTTATGTAGAAAATACTTTTTTTCTCACCACATTACTGCAAAAATTGGACATTTTCTCATTCTGAAAACATCCCTCAGAGTTTCAGTTATGTCTTTGGCCTCTTACAGTTAGATACCAGTAATGCAAGAGCCCCTAAGATTTCACAGGAAGATAAAGACCAGTGAACACCACCTGTTTCTTCAAATTCAGTCTCTTTCCAGGCAAGCATGTAATAAAATCTCATAAACAGATAATTACCAAGTAAAAATTGACCTTTTAAAAAACCACTGCTCATACCAAGAGGCCACTGAAAATCTCGTACAGTGCTCTTACAGCTGGGAAACAGCAAACTTAATTTTACTCACGGATGAATGTCCTTGTGCTGACTTTGTCCTTTGGCTTAAATAGTTGTCCATCTTAATATCATTATGTATTGGCTCTGTTCAGAATTTGCTACATTAAGCAAACTTTTTCATTATTTGGTTAGTCTTCATAATATTCTTCTCCTTCAATGAGAGCGTGTTTCTCCAGCTGATATCTTTACGCTGCCTCTTGCACACCAGCCGTTTCCCATGTTCCTTGGATAATGGAAGTGGTGAATGAGGTGTTCACGTAGCTGTTAAAAATGAGAACACTGGGTTATTTGTTTCAGAAAGCATCTCCAGGCTTTGGTTTTACATTATAAAATCTCAGTGTTGTCTAAACTCTATTCTTGTAGTGGCCATCTAATGCTCCAGGAGGGTTGTTGGAGTTAGAGGGTTATGTTTCCAAGCTACCTCAGGCACCAACAGCCTACGTGGCCAAACAAATGAAGCCCTGGAGGTAGATTTTTCTGAATTCTCCCTCTATCCCCACAGCCATTACACTCAGACTGATCAAGAAGTTGGGAGGATGCACAGTGCTGAGAGCTGACCAGGTACTGGTTTGAGATGTGACACCTTGACACTCCTACAGGTTTGCACAGCTGAGGGAACTAGGCAGAAGTTTCTTCAGTGAAAATGAGATGTTGCTGATTGCCTTGTGACAGCAAAGGAGTCTTGAACTTTGGAATGATTTCCCTTTCTGGTTTGTCTTTCACCCATCACAGTCTAGATTTATTAACCCTGAGCACTGCAAAGTTTGTTTTTCTAATCCATGCAGTCTTAGGGCAAAAAGTTGTTGACAGGTACAGAAACTATTAAGCCCTGTTGGCCACATGTCTCTTTATTTTATACTCCAGTTTCACAGGAAAACAAGGCTTCCACAGTGATGCTGTCTGTGTGTGTGGTTATATGTAGCTGCACACAAATATTAAAGCTGTCTGTCCGTATGTCCCCTACACTTACAGAACAACTTCTGAATACATGCCCTGACTGCAAACAAATTTGACTGAAGGGTAAAGAGTTCCTGTAGGATTTAGTGTAAGTAGGTAGAAGGGTACAAGGTGTGTATCACTTCCCCTACAACTGTGGGGGGAAAAAAACCTGCACTGCTAGTCCAGCCTGTATAAGATTCCAAGCTCAGCATAAATACTTTATGAATGCTCAAATCTGGAAAAGTTTCAATAATAGGTTATATCTTTTAAAGCTCTGATATCCATAAAAAAAAAATCTAGTTTCCTTTTTCTTGGAGCCTGGGGAGTCGCTTTGTGAACTGTGTATTGAGGCAAGCTCAGTGTATTCTGCTCTCACCACATGTAGGTATGTCTCTCTTGAATTCTTCTGAACTTTTGCTATTTGTTAACCTGGGTAATAAATCACAATAGATCTAATACTTGTATAAAATCACAACTTCCACATCTGGCTTCTAGCCTATGCACCTGATGATTTCTCTGGAGAAACAGTGCAAATTAAAGACAGGAAAGTAAAGGGTCTTGTTGAAGTAAAGGAAAGAAAAGGGAAAGTCTTGTTGAAGTAAAAGCATCACAAATATACCTAAAACACTTGGAGTACAGAGGAAAAATTGTATGTGCTTTCTCTTGGGGTTTAGCTGAGGATTTATTTAAGGAGCGAGAAGAGAGCTGACAATAGTGTAAAATAACAATAAAAAAAAGAATCACAATTGTACAGTATGAACAGAGAAGTAAAAATGAATAAAACCATCTGTCAAACTCCAGAGTTTTTGTGCCTCTGGAGAATGCAGTGGCCATACCCCTTCCCCCAGGCTCGGTCATTAGCAGACATCCTACTTGTTAAAACAGTGAAGGGCTGTGGAGGGGCTTTGGTGAAGTGCAAGGCACTGAGAGGGGGAAGCAGGACTTTTATATGGCTAAAAGCATGAAAGTTGCTCTGTGTCCGACTCATTATTTAAAAAACATCCAGTCTGTCATCTCTAACTTCTCTCACCATGTCTTGTGCTTTTGTTAGAGCAAGGAAACAAAGTTCAAATAAACAAACAGCTCTATCTATGGCATTTCAGTTGCATTGCTGTTAATTGGGCAGGGATTTGGGTTTTTGCTCACCGGTTCTAATTCTCTGTCTCATGTGGTTTTGTTTTTCCGGTTCTTTCTTGTTATATTTTGTCTTTAACTGGAATCTAAACACTGGGAATGGTGAACTGCCTCTTGGCTGAATCAAATACAATGAACTGAGGACTGAACTCTTGATGCTTCCTGCAGGAATTACTCTAAATATGTTCGAGTGTGTGTGTGTGTCTATATCTATCTATATAGATAGATATATTCCTATGTGTATATCTATGTGTATATATATATATATATTCCTATGTCTTGTATCCATCCCAGAAAAGCCTTCCTCTACAAACATATCTGCTCTGTAGTATTTCAGTCTCTCTGGCTCTATACAAGATACCTTTTGTTTAGTTAAGCTCTTCAGCAAATGTGAAATAATCCTGGAATCAGGGAAAGAAGAAACACAAAGGACACTTTTCACAGCAGATTATTTATTTAGAAAGAAATTGTCTTTTTATTAACTTTCTTAGGAATGATACTGCATCCCAAAAGGAAACTGGACTAGAATATTGCTCACAGCCACTTATCTGATTTATTTTTACTGGTGAGGCAGGAGCAATATGTTGTGGTGCCAGTTCAATACCTTTGATAGGAATTGTTCTCCCAGCTGCAGCAATGAAGCACGGAAATACACACCCTACTTTGCATGGTCTTGTCTTCATGTAAAAAAAGAGAAGTACTTATCTCGGTGAAGTGCTACCCAATCTAGAAATAGTTGGAACTGGTAAGCAGAAGAAAGCTTTGCTTCCTTCAGTCATGTGTAGGTGATGAGATCAGGTTGATGGTTGGACTGAATGACCTTGCAGATCTCTTCCAACCTTAATGATTCTGGCATGTCTATCTATCTAACAGTCTTGACAATGTTATTAGCTCCTACTCTTCACTTTTATATGCAGCAGTATTGGTTTTGTGCAGTCCAGCAGAAAGGGACCTATGAGTACTGGCTGATGACCAATTGAACATGAGCCAGCAGTGTGCCCAGGTGGCACAAAAAGCCAATGGCATCCCGGCTTGTATCAGGAATAGTGAGACCAGCAGGACTAGGGATGTAGTTCTCCCCCTGTACTGGGCACTGGTGAGACCTCACCTTGAGAACTGTGTGCAGTTCTGGGCCCTTCACTTCAAAAAAAATATTGATNATCAGATTCTGGAATGGACTGCCCAGTGGGGGTGATGAAGTCCCCATCCCTGGAGGTGTTTAAGGAAAGGCTAGATGTGTCACTTAGTGCCATGGTCTAGCTGATTGTGGTTATATTAGGTCATAGTCTGAATTTGATGAACTTAGAGGTCTTTTTCACCCAGAATGATTCTGTGATTCTATGAATTAGATCACCAAATGTCAGCTTAAGATGGCAGGACACTAGTTTTCATAGAAATTGCTCTTTCCCTTCTCAGTTTTGAAGACAAGTTGTTACCTGTCGTGTTCAGGATTATGCTGTTTTGTCCTTTTTCTGAGATTCTGAGACCAAAACAATTTGTTGCCTGCTTGGACACTCTTCCACAGCAGGTAATGGTCCTCTGGTATGTATTTCTGTGCCATTTTTCAGATGTATGTGAAACTGAGACTGTGAAGAGCTATGAATCTTCTCACAGCTTGTGTCAAGCCCATGGGAACATGATACTGAATACCAAGGCTCAATAAGTTGAAAATATTTTTGTTGCTGTTCCCATTCCATTTTATTCCAATCAATGTCTGTTAATGTGCAGTAATTTGTGTGATACTTGCTCTCAACAAGAACTCTGTCATCAAAGCCTAATGTTTATAAGTGCTTCCAGGGTGAATTTGTTCCAAGGGAGGGAAAGGTTGGACTAGATCTTTCAAGGTCCCTTCCAACTGCTACCATTCTGTTATCCTGCCTTTCCAGAAGGAGTGATGAAGCCTTGGAACAGGCTGCCCAGGGAGATGGTGGAGGCAGTGTCTCTGGAGGGGTTAAAAAACCTGATGGACATAGTGTCTTGGGGGATGGTTTAGTGGTTAGGGGTTGTAGGGTGGATGGTTGGACTAGATGGTCCTGAATGTCTTTTCCAACATTAATGGTTCTATTCTGTTTGACATTAGATGCACACTACTGCTGCAGTTTATTAAAAACAGTCTGAGTGGATAGAGTTTTTCAGCTCCTCTTTCTAGTGAGGTGCTGACAGGGAATGTTAAGCGTTTAAGGAGATAACAGTGTTGAGATTTGTTCAGTTCCAACTGGAGAAGGTCTGATTGTGCACACGATCCATTGCAGAGCAGGCTGCAAAACATCAGCCATGTGCTGAGATCCATCAGTGCGTGGGAATTTATAGCAATGCCTTGTTTCCTCCAAAGATCATATTGGGAATGAAAAGAAGTTAAGCAATCCATTAATCCGGTTGGAATTTGATCCTGGGCACCATTGTCAGGCTCCACTGAAAATTCTTCAACTATGGGAATGAAACCCCAGGGACCAGGATAGGTTGGAGACTGACCTGTTGGAGAGCAGTGTAGGAGAAAGGGACCTGGGGGTCCTAGTGCACAGCAGGATATGAGCCAGCAATGTGCTCTTGTGGCCAAGAGGGCTAACAGCATCCTGGGGGGGGACCAGAAGGGGAGCGGTTAGTAGATCAATGGAGGTTCTTCTCCCCCTCTGCTTTGCACTAGTGAGACCATATCTGGAGAATTGTGTCCAGTTCTGGGCCCCTCAGTTCCAGAAGGACACAGAGCTGCTGGAGGGTGTCCAGCATAGAGTAACAAAGGTGATGAAGGAAGTAGAAC